>VYZW01023124.1:0-21828 GCA_013401315.1 Balaeniceps rex
CATGGACTAAATGAACCCAATGGACATTTTAGAGGGATGACCCATAGACCAAGCGAATGATATCTGTGTGCATATATTAAAAGACAGGAAAAGTGGCGGTGATTAACTGAAATGTATTGGAAAGTATGGGACCTGGGCATGACGTAGATGGTATAGAGCAAGGGGCGGATACTGTCCTGGTTTCGACTGGGATAGAGTTGATTTTCTTCCTAGTAGCTGGCACAGTGCTGTGTTTTGGATTTAGTATGGGAATAATGCTGATAACACACTGATGTTTAGTTGTTGCTAAGCAGTGCTTACCCTAGTCAAGGACTTTTTAGCTTCTCATGCTCTGCCAGGTGCACAAGAAGCTGGGAGGGGGCACAGCCAGGACAGCTGACCCAAACTGACCAAAGGGCTATTCCATACCATATGACGTCATGCTCAGTATGTGAACGGGGGGAAGTTGGCTGGGGGGCAGCGGTTGTTGCTCGGGGGACTGGCTGGGCATCGGTCAGCGGGTGGTGAGCAATTGCATCATGCTTCACTTGTTCTGTATATTCTTTTATTGTTATTATTAGTAGTAGTAGTAGTATTATTTCTTCCTTTGCTGTCCTATTAAAACGTCTTTATCTCAACCAATAGGTTTTACTTTTTTTTTATGATTCTCTCCCCCATCCCACCCGGGGTGGGGACGGTAAGCGAGAGGCTGTGTGCTGTTTAACTGCTGACTGGGATTAAACCACGACAGTGATGAACCTTATCTTCCTGCAGTAATGGTAAACCAAGATGATCTGGGTCTGAGGCTGGAGTTTTCCACCACCCTCACGTCCCTGCTTGCTTTTTGCACACGTTTGTATGCCCCAAGCACACCCCACACCCATCCTGGGGATGCAGGCAGCATGGGACATGTGTGAGCAGGGAGGGATCAGGGCATACCCTGACCCTGCTTACAACTGCCTTCACCCTCTACCTGAATAGCCCTGCATGCCGATTCACCCCATCCCACCAAGACCTTCCAGATGGACATCTCCAAATTGCTGTGTCTGACTTTGCAGCTGTGCCCCAGCACAGGGATTTCAGCTCTGCATGAGCAGGAGGAGCCCATGAAATGCAGGCAGTGCTGCAATGTGCCCTGCTTTGCAAAGTCCTGCACGCAGAGTCCTCCCATGCAGGAAGGGCAACCTCCCTGGTTGTGCATCCACCACCTTCCTCAGTTCTTCTGGTGACACAGGACTCTTGGTGCAGCAGCCTGGATCTGGCCAATGGAGGGCACTCTTAGACATACACACAAACACATACACACACACACACACACTCTCCACAGAAAAAAGGGGAAAAAAATCAAAACAATGACTGCAGAAAGGGCATCCTTCCCCACTGCCGCCTGTAGGACCTCTCCCAACACCCTCAGCCTGATCTGCCCCCACTAGCTCAGCCGTGCCCCAACTCCCCTCTCTTTGCCCACCGTCTCATATGTGCTATCGTCCAAGATTTACCTCCCTCTGCTTTTCCTTCTCCTGACCTTGGTACACGGCTGACATCCCAGCAGGGTGAAAACCACTCTCATCAAGCTAATCCTCCTTTCCTGGGGCTTCCCATTTCCCTGTAAGAAGTCCCCAGATATCAAATAAAATATCCCTTTTGCCAGAGGCGGAAAACCGCCTGGCCCCAAAAAGCTCAGTCCCTTGCCTCACTGAGAAAACACGGGAAATGAGTATGCTCTGCCCTTATTCACAAGGAACTGCTAGCAGCAAAAACAAAAAAAAAGCTGCAACTGCTTGGAAATCTTCTTTTTGCTACCAACGCAAGTGAGCAAAGCACAGTGGAAGTGCCCAGAGAAAGGCAGTGGTATATGTGAACCGACAGCAACAGAGGAGTCAAGAAGGGCTCGGACCTGGCTGTCATTTGGCTGCAGTGGCTCTGCTGGCCTGCAAGGAGAGGAGTTAGCCCTGGATGGCACCTAGAGAGGGATGGAGCTTGGACAGATCCTGGAGCAGCGCCTCTTCCATAAAATCAGAGCTCACAATCAGGTTTTCTCTTAATATTATTTTTAATGATCCATTTTCCTTCTCTTCTGTTTTCTATTAGTATTTACTTGACTCTGGCCCTTCTTAGCAACAGTTTATCTATGGAGATTCATGCCTATTTTCTGGCAAAGCAGAATCTAGTGAAAACTAGGACCTGAAAGAGAAAAAGGATGACTTGGTGGGTATTGCACGACTGGGAAATCCTTTAGGTCTCGCCTTGACTTCAGTGCACATCAACTCTCCGGAGAAGCATTTCAGATGTGGACCTTATCCTGGAAAGGCTGCTAAACCAGCTGAAGCTCCCCAGGTCAGGATCTGGCCTGGCCAGATCTACCTTTGGACCAAACGCTGAGTGCTGAACTCAGACAAAGCCCCTTTAGGAAGCAAAGGAAAACTGGCAAGGGTCAGATAGACAAGAGTCCAGCCCTGCTCCCCTCCTGCTGTTTCACTTGCCAAAAGCATATTTCTGCATGGACCCCTCACAACCTGCCATATTTGCTCCACCACTGTAGAGACTGACGTACTGCCCACTGCCTCTATCCAGTGCAGAGAAAGCCTGATTCTCACCTGCCTGCTGTGTTAATAAATGATATTTATACATACTAGCATCCTTGATATCAAATTTCTCCCAGCTCCAACCTGGAAAGGCACCCGCTCCAGGACATGTTACGTGAAGATGGGCCCATAGGCACTCAGGCAGCGGTGTAGGCAAGTCAGGCTCAGTTCCTGGCTCTGCATGTTTTTTTCAGTGAATGGGATCAGGAGACATCTGAGCAGAAAGACTGGGCCCTAAAATCTAGGACCCAGTAAAACTTCTGTAGGCAAAAGCCTGGCAGACAAGGAGGGCCAGATGTGCTCCATCTGGTCCCAGATGTGGCTGCCCAAGGGAAGTGGGCCCAGGGCTCTGCAGCACCTTCTGTTAGGTCCAACACAGCCTCAGACAAGTGTCGTGTGTGTACTTGGTGTCTTTTAAACTTCATCTCAACTTGAGCTGCAGCTGTGTTTGCCCTCAGTTTTCCTCTACATGGGTACAATGTTATTGGCATGGCCTGTTGGGAGTACTACCAGGGCTGGGAGTTTCTCAAGGACTGCATGATACAGGGATGGGATAGACGCCATTGCACAGCAAAGTCAAGGAGCCTACAGGGTTCTTGGCAGAAGGCAGTTGATGGAGGGCATCATAACATTACATCTTTCTCTGCCTCAGTTTCCCATTAGCAAAGCAGACTTAACCCCCAGTTAACAGTGGTAAGGTACAGCCTACTGTGGGTTTAGGCTGGTCATTGCTCCACACTGTTCCCAGGCATTTCCTCACCCCCAGGGGAATAAATAACTCTTCTGATCCCTGTAAGATCAGCCTTTCCTCCGTGCCAGCATCACCCATACTCTCTGACTGCCTTAGCTCCCATCCATCCCCATCAGTTGTACGACCTGAGGAGCAATGCGCATTGCCAGAAATACCCTGGATTCTACACCAGCAAATCCTAGAAAACTCTGGCTTCCCCTGTTGCCTTATTTCCATCCGTTACTGCCCCACGGTCGAAACTTTGGGGTCTTTTCCCCTATGCTCCCACCCTGCTCCTGGGTGTGAGGGTTACACAAGAGGGCCTCTGAGGACAAGGTCATCCTAATGAGTGGCAGAAAGCAGGTGGGGGGCAGACTGCTCCCATCATCACTCATTCGTGCTGGGGACAGGGTGCGATTGATTGGAAATTCAGCTGGAGGTTAAAAGCACTGGCATTAGCTGGGGAGCTAAGTGGGAGCCCCCGGGGAGAGGGGATGTCTGGGGGGGGGCGCGTTGTGTGTGCATGCTGAGGCTGAGACTTGCACTGGTGCGTGGACAGAGCAACGGTTGACAAACCCAAAACTGGGCTTTGCGATTCACTGGGTGGCACACACACAAGCCAGAGCTCAGCACACGCATAAATCATATGCACCAGGGCTCATTTTCTGGCCCCTGAGACCGAGACCTTTGACATAGCTCATGTCAATGTGGCTAGAGTGCCAATCTTCCAAAGAAGAACAGCATTCCCACAGTGTCTAATGCTCTCTCCTGAGCTGTGCCGGGGCATGGTCTGGGGTGCTGCTTGTTGGCTGAGGCCAACACCTTGCCAGGAAGTGTCCTGAGATGTGTAGGCAGTGATGGGAGAGCGTTTCAGGCTGTATTCTGGCCCTCTGGGGTTACTGGTACAGAGATGGCTCCAGAGGATAAAGGAAAAGCTGGTGCCTTGGCCAAGGCACTGGGAGCTCTGCTCTTGCCCAGTCTGTCCAGACCCCCTGGGACTGAACAGCCACTGGAGTCTGACCCTTGTCTGCCCCATGGCAGCTGGGCTGGCCAAAGGAAAGGAAAGGAAAGGAGCAAAAAGGAATGAACACCCAAGTAGCTGGTTTTGCAACCAGCTCCAGACTAGGATCTGCACTAGCTCAAGTCCCGGTGCTTCTCCCAGCACCAAGAAAGTAGATTTCTACTTTGCTGTCCTCCAGCTCCTTACATGCTAGGTATGATCAGCAACAAGGGATGACCACAATCAGAAGCCTTTGACCAGCCCTGGATGTACGGAAGTTTTAATGTGTGCTCTTCTTCTGACTCCTTCCATGGCTTTGTGCTCTCTCTCAATGACTGTGCCTCAGTTTCCCCATCTGAAAGACAACATTGACACTACCGCAATGATGGGGATAGATTTCCTAGGCAGCAGCTGGGAAAATTTTCCAGCGACCCTGAAGGTGCACCATGCTCTGTTTTTGAATGCTGCAGTCTCAGCATAGTTAAAACTGGATTGGGAACATTTCCCCTTCTGACAACAGGAATTCAGCTCCTAATTTTAGGCATTCAGTTTCCAATGCCCAGTGAGGTTGTCTTTAAATTGCACACAGAAGGACTGTAAGATGGTACTGCTCAGATTTGCAATTTTCCTGTATCTCTCAGCAGCAGGAAGATGGAGATTCAGGCTGTGGCTACAAAAGACACTTGAAATACAGGTCCTTTTAGTAAACCAGAACTGTGACCATCCCTTGCCTTACTTTCACTCTCCATAGAGTGAACAGCACAAGACAACTTGAACTGCAGGGGTGCGCTAGCTATGGAAGTGATTCCAGCTGCTTCTACACAGGCTGAAATGAGGGGCTTTGAAGTCTTCTGACGCCACGCTAACGTGGGCAAACAGGAAATTCCCAGTGGCATGGAGAGAGTAGAAATATCTGACCTTGAGCAGAGCATGGCATCTTTCTACCAAGTTGAGGACAGACCCTGAAGGTGGAGAGAATCAGTAACAAACCCGATCCCCTTTAAAGCCCCACGTTTCAGTGGTTTTGGACCCAGCCATGACCTTGAAGTCTGCAACCTGAACTTAAAAACCAAAAGTATGATAAATATGTGCATTTCTACAGCACCTTCTCTCCAAAGTCCTCAAGGGACATGGGGAGCAGCAGTGAATTAAGCCTCATGACGCAGAAAGCCATCCTTACTGACCCCAAAGGCTGAACACAAACAAAAGGAAGTACTTTTTCACACAGCTCGTAATTCAATTGGGGACCTCATTGCCACAGGATGCTGTGGAGGCTAAAGGTATAAAAGAGTGCCAAAATGGATTAGAGAATCTGTGGAGGACAAGTCCATCAGTTGCTATTAAACACGATGGTCCGGACGCAACCACCAGTCTCAGAAGTGTCTACTCTTCTTTGCCTTTCCTTCAGTCTTTCATTGTGCATCCACATGGACTTGGATGGCCCTGGGTCAGGGCAATTCCCAGTATCAATACAGCTTGGTGGGTGAATAGATTGAGAGCAGCCCCGCGGAGAACGACTTGGGGATACTGGTGGATAAAAACTGGACATGAGCCAGCAACGTGCGCTTGCAGCCCAGAAAGCCAAGTGTATCTTGGGCTGCATCAAAAGAAACATGGACAGCAGGTCAAGGAAGGTGATTGTTCCCCTCTATTCCACTCTCATGACACCCCACCTGGAGCACTGCACCCAGCTCTGGGGTCCCCAGCACAAGACAGACATGGACCTGTTGGAGCAGGTCCAGAGGAGGGACACAAAAATGATGAGGGAGCTGGAACACCTCTCCTATGAAGAAAGGCTGAGATAGTTGGGGTTGTTCAGCCTGGAGAGGAGAAGGCTCTGGGGAGATTTAATTGCAGTCTTTCAATATATGAAGGGGGCTTATATATATAGATGGAGAGAGGCTTTTTACCAAGGCCTGTAGTGACAGGACAAGGAGTAAAGTTTTTAAACTGAAGGAGGGTAGGTTTAGAGTAGATATGAGGAAGACATTATTATGATGATGGTGGTGAGACACTGGACCAGGTTGCCCAGAGAGGCTGTGGCTGCCCCATCCCTGAAGATGTTCAAGGCCAGGTTGGATGGGGCTTTGAGCAACCTGATCTAGTGAGAGATGTCCCTGCTCATGGCACGCGGGAGCGGAATAGACAATCTTTAAAGGTCCCTTCCAAACCAAAGCACCTTATGATTCTATGATTCTGTGATTCTACAATTTTGTGACCTTTGCTCCTTCCCTGAATAACCATTCTTACATTTATTATAGAGAGGTACAGGGATATTAGTAACTACCCCTAAGCCGCAAGACATATATCCATACTGCTAAACAAACGATGGCCAGATCCTGAAACTAAATGGAGTGTCACAAGTCTCATCCATGTCACTAAACTCCCCTACCAAAATAGGTTGGCCTGATCCATGTCCTCCTGTTCAGTCTTCTGTGTCCTGCACGGTGTCATTGCATTGCTTGGGAGAGCAGTTGTGGGGATGATCATCTGCCCTGACCTAAATCTTCTGCATTGTCGTGCCCACACACATGCAGTACCATGCCTGAGCTAACCATGCTGGACAGCAAAGGGTGCCTGCCTGCTCTGCTCCCTGGAGACTCCCCCTTTTCCTTGCAGACTCCTCAGGGCAGAGACTGCCTTCTAGGCTCCCCTATAACTAATCCTAATATGCTTGAATGTAGACAGGCTGGCAGAGGAATGCAATCATAGCACAGGCGCTAACGAGCTGGATTATTCCTCGCATCTCATCTATCAGCCTCATGACAAGCAGTTCAGGATTTGCATAAATGAGGCAGATGTACGCTTTTCCCCTTTTCAGTCTTTCTCTCCAGGAACCCTTGAGCAATGTGAGATGGGAGGGAAGAAGGCTTACTGGTAAGGGGCAACCATGGGGGTTATTGGGAAGCAAAGGACTTCTCTCTTCTCACTTTCTTGGGCTTTGTTTAATCACAGGAGATGATGGAAGATGTTACGGAGTGATTTGTGCAGCACTGAGAATGTACTGGTTTGGGGCTGGGGTTAGCTGTCTGTGTGCAGCCTTGATGAAGACGAAGGATTGAAGGAGGATGGTCTGTATTTAGTATGAGAGGGGCTTGGGTGATGCTTCATCACAGGGATGACAACAGAGTCTGTGATTTTCACATGCTCCTTCATTTGTATGGGTTTTCCCTTCTGGATCAGAGAACAGGCAGACAGGACTGGAGTGAGGAGCTGGAGGGGAGCTGGAGGTCTGCAGACAGCAGGCAGGGCTTAGATTTAGGTTTCTACCCATGACCCAAGACCTAGGAGGGGACCTCAGCTACAAAGCCATGTGCAGGCAATTCTTCTGCTTCCCATTTCCTCCAGAGAAAAATTTTAATACTGTTCCTCCTGCTTCCAGCCCAGAACTATTTAGAGAAAAATCACTGTAATGTAGCAGCATGCACAGACCCAGGTGTTCCCGAGCAACCCTGCAATGATGAACCCACATGTGCAGCCCAGGAACCAGCCTCAATAAGCTAGGAAATGCAGGAGAGATGAGCAGTCCTAGGAAGGTGCCAGGAGATGAGGATCATGGCTTTTTTTGCCCAGAGAGGGCAAAAAGTTTTGACCCCACACAGTGGGGCACAGTGGATGTCCTCAGGACACTACCTGGAGGGCCTGCCACATCTCTACTTTAGGTGGTGGGTTGAAATCCAGCACAGGTTGGTTGTGAAAAGTCCCCACCTCGTGTGAGACACAATGAGCAGATGGCCCTCCTTTTGTTCCTAAAGAACAGAAATTCACATGCCAACTAAATGCTAATTTGCCCTTTTGCTGTCTGTCTCCACAGGCTATGTCTATATGACTGAAAGAAACAGAGCAGGGGCTGTTCTTTGGCTCTGGGGCCAAGCATGGCACAGCTTGCAGCCACAAACCTCAGCTCTTCTCCCCTGCGAAATGGGCTGGCCTCATCCCACAGACCTGCGGGAGAGAGTCCCTTGGCTCAGCCATCTAACCAGACTGTGTCCTGGCACCGTCTTGGGCCAAAATTGCACCAGGGAGTATGCAAGTAATTAAATGGTCTGGATCATCACGGGACTACGCTCATGGCTGTATTTAATTCCTCATTTATTTACGATGATAGACATAGCCTCAGAGGGGGTGAATGGACATGAACAGCAAAGCTTGGCCTTTTGAGTTTCACTGGAAGAACTGAGGGGTGGTAGAAATCTCCCCATGGGGAGCGAATCCAGGTACCACCTTTGTTGGTTCAAGTGGACCTTTGCATTGGAGCCGCATCAATGGGGGAGCTTGTCTCTGTCTTACCCAGCTCTGCACGTAAATCAGGAACTTTGGCCTTGAGAGAAGACTGTGAACCCTGCCAGCCCCACCACAGCTGATTAAAGCACTCCCCTCATCACTCAGCATGCCTGACCCCAACAACCAGATGAGGAAAGGTATCAATCTAACTCCTCCTTTTTGTCAGGGCTGCCCATTGGCACCTCACAAAGGGCCGGTAAAGGTGGATAGGATGGGTTGATCCTGGTTAGGCAAGCAGAAACATAATGTTTGCTGCTGACACTTTTCATGAGAACTGGATTGCTGCTTTTTCTCTCTCCCTCTCCCTCCTTCCCTTTTCTCCTTTGCCTTTGCAAAGTGCGACAGCGTGGGGATGAATTGCCTGATTGTGTGCTCCTCTTTCCCCCACCACGCCGCACCAACAGCAGGGTTGGGGGATGGAAAAGGAGCCCAGCTGCTTCTTGTGGGCTGTTCTCTCTCCACCCACCAGGCACTTTAAATCAGACACAAATTAACACCAACTCCTGGCATCCTTTATTAATCGGATTGGCTCAGTGTTAGTTTGCTTTGCTTCTATCTTCTATTTTAATATTTCATTTTTTTCCTAAGCCCACCTTCCTGAAGCGCATACCTAACAATAACAGCAATGCACTGGAGAGCAGAGATGGCTCCTGAGCTGTTCCAGGTAGTGATCATCTCTGGTTTCTCAAGCTTTAAACTAAGCACCATGCCCCAGTAGGGGACAGCAATCCCTTGAATGTCTCATATTTCAGCAGTCTCTTCCATCCATACTGGTCTCTAAGCATCGTTCAAGGAGAAACCCGTGCACACGGTCACAAATAAGCTGAAATGCAGCCACCTTTAGGGTACTGCGCATCTGTCATTTAACATCTGATAAGAAAGTTATGTAAGATCTTTTCTCCTAGCATAGGAAATTGAGGTAGCTAAAATTTGACTGCCTGATGTGGGACATAGTGGAGGTGAAAAGCTGATTCCTATGTAGCCACAGGTGATCACTGTCTCCAGACGCTCCACAGTGACTTAAACACAGGGAGGTGTTCCCACACCCTGGAAAGGTTGGTACCAACAGGGTCACTGACCCTGACCATGACCAGAGTCTAAAGAATACCCATCACTGAGGGAGACACCACACAGCTTCGTGACTTATCCTTGGAGATCCAAGTAAGAAAGGGCTGCCAAGACTGGACCTTCAGGAGCAAGGATGAGAAGGTTTGTAAGCACTCAGAACCTCCTTTGCTGCTCCCAGCTCTGAGAGACAGGAATGCTGGAGCGTATGTCCTTCAAAGCCTTCTATATACTCCATCTTCCCAGCTTTGTAAATCCTCTAGACTTTGTGTGTCCTGCCCCTCTTATACCCCTGGCTTATCAGTCCCCATCAGCAATATGAGTGATGGAGGCAAGAGGTAAGGAGCAACTTATGGGTTTCCTGCTGGAAGGACCATGCTTACCTAGGGAATCGGCCGGCTCCTCTCTGCTATCTGTGTGGCCATGTTTGCCAAGCCACTCCATCCAGCATGCACCGTTCGGCAAGTGTCAAACCTTTTGTGGATTTCCGTCTCTGCAATATTCGTTTCTTAGCAACTCTGTTTGGTTTTAGCAAAAACAAAATGTCTCTGCCTGTGGCATGCTATTTTGAGCAGAAACGGTGCTGTTTCAGGTCCACGCTAGTCAGAGGGACCCTGGTGAAAATGGTCCTGTCCGCCCACTCACTTCTAACAGCACTGGGTGAAATTCTTATTTGTTTCCTTGCCGTTTCACCTGCTGCAGGGAAAGCATAGCAATCCTGGACATGGATTGTGGCAAGCAGCTAATACAGCTACATTGCTCTTCTACGGTCCTTGCCATTCTGGGGATCTTGAAGCATATTGTATAACTCAGGTAATAAAGGCACAAGTCAGCAGCAAATTTTATAGCAGAACAAGGTTTCATCAAGAAAATATAGTTATGTGAACCCTGTGCACTTTATTGGAAATGTCTCTGGTCTTGCAAACTTTGATTGAATCCAGCTCTACAAAAAGCTTTCCCAGCACATCCAGCTAAAGAGCAAGACCACTGAACTTGGAGGTCCAACCACAGACCCTGGCAACCTTGTAAAAAAGTTCAGTAATAGCAATTTCTACCATTGACCAAAAATGAATGGCAGGAACGTGAGTGTCACTGTGTCGTTGCAGGATCCATATTTTTCATTTTTTTCTTTTCAGTGATAGTAGTGTTGGTTTCATTCCCACCAAAACGATACAAAGCCAGTCTCTGTCTAGTGGAAACTGGAATGACTGGTCAGCTCTAGTCACAACCCCTCTGTAAGGTAAATCTTATCCTCCTTCTTGAGTTACCAGTAAGGGTAAGGACACACAAACTCATGTTAAGCAGCATCAGCACCTCTTGACATTATGATTTAGGAGTTCCGATTGACTGGAAACAAATACCAATTAAAAACCAACCAGGCACAAATCCTGCCCTCACTTTACAGGCTCAGGGAGGAGCTGGATGAAATGAGAGCCCAGAAAAACAAATGGAAAAAGTGCCCCAGCCCTCTTGCTAAAAGCATTTAGCATCACGGTAGGGGAGACGGATGAATGGAAAGTGGGACTTCTACAAGGTGAAGATCAGCTGTGCTTCAAGCATAACTACAGACATCAACTCTCCCACCCATCACATCACTTCTCTACATTGCATTCACAGTTTGAGTTTAGCTACGCACATTGCCCTGAACATACGCTACACCTCTGAACTGCTCAGAATATTTAGGACAGGATAGAGATCTCACCTCACCAACACAGCCTACCCCTGGGAGAAGGGCCCCCTACTTATGTTCTCCATCTCTCCACGCCCATGGGAACAGCTGATCCCCTGGAGTATACTTTGCAGTATTTTATTCACTTTGCAAGTGACTCAAATAATGACGATTTTCTGTATGAATCCAAAAATCTCAAAAAGCTGGTTAAAAAACAGGGAAGATGAAGAAGGAAAAAAGGACTTGAATTTTAAAGATCTGTAACCGGCAAAATTATAGATGCAGGATGCGAAAAGAGGAAAGAGGATGACATGAAGATGCTCAGCAACTCCAGAGTTAATATCTTGAGGCCACCGTGTCTCAGGAGGCCTCTGGTAATCAGTGGAGTTAAAGATTGAACTCAAGCAGTGTGGGAACCCACTTGTATAGTTTGTAGCCATTTTCTTCGGAAATAAGTACCATCCATCTTTGATTACAGATCCAAAGTTATTCACTGAATCCAAGAAGCCTCACTGACATCACTGGGGCCAGGAATCCATCTCTTTATTCCTAAGGTCAATGCCTACATATTGTTTTCATGCAGCTGTAAAGACCTCTTTTATGCATCTTCTTGATTTTTCTCTCGCTCATTCATCCTGATTCATCCTCCTCTGCTTGGAGCTCCTTGAATATCCTGTAAGAAGCCCACACACTCAGACACATTCTTGCACAAGCCTACATTGCAGTATATTTGTCCAACTAATTTTTACTGAAATAAAGTTCCTGCTTTGCAAAATTGCCAAGAGCAATTGTTTTGGTGAATCATAAATACTGCAGAGAATAAATGGTTCAGGTTGTTTGTTTCTGCGTTTGGCAGACCAAGCTGTAAGAATACATATATTCCTCAAGAAACTGAGATTTTAATTCAGGAAATAAATTACAATGGCAATGGCTATTCATTAGGAGACCTATACATTTTTACCTGAGAAAAGTCCACTTATCTGCAAACCTGCATGCTAATGTGATCAGGAAAGACTACTTCAATCTCAGCCTCTTTGACATTGGTTTGGTGAGGCAGCTTAAGAGTCGCATAGATCAAAGAGTCTTTGCTCCATTGGGCAGTGACCAGATCTTGGAGAGCAAACCTTGTCTGGGACAGCAAGATCTCCAGCTCAGTCTCCTCTGCAATAGATGAAGGACTAATGGATACATCTGATATAAGGTGGAGTGCTTTGGCATGCACTTAGGACGGCGAATCTACAGCACATCACGACCTTGTCCCTGCCAGGGATCACCATAGTTGTGGCAGGGTGGTGAAGTAGATGTTTGCTTGCATCCTTACATCTCTGCTCAGCAACCTCGCCTCACCTGCAAACCAGCTTCTCCAGGCTAAAGAATGACCCAGGGGAGGATGCAGGAAGATCCCAGAGCCAGAAAGATAAAGTAGATTGTGTCACTATAACTTGTGGGTTGAACTAGAATATAGAAAGATACTCTGCATTTTATCTGAAGCCTTTTTAAGGAAAAGTGCACAAGTTGCCCTAAGACTTGAGAAAGTGGGGATTTTCAGTCTGGCTGAAAAGTGATGCAGTGCTCTTACCGCTAGGTTTTGGTGTTGAGGATGTAGGCAGGACCACATGGAAGATACTCAGAAAGGGTTACCTTGAGCTATCCTTAGATGACTAAAAGACAGAGGTACAAATCTGAGTTGACCACTTGAGGGTCCTTGAGCTGTCCACAGAATTTTGTTCAGGGTTTTGGACCGAAAATCTTAATGTCTTGGTTAGTCCTGCACCAGCAGGCAAGCTTTCATGGGCACATTTGTAAACCACTACTGTCCCCATGCCTTTGGGAAGAGGCATAAGTTTCCATGGACAAATTCATCAGCAGCACTGCTCAGTGAAGACAATTCATGGGAAGACAGAAACTGGACCCCAAAATAGAGATCTAGGCCCCACGCCAGGACCACATGCCAAAAATCTTATTATTGAGCTAGAGTCCTTTACTAGAGCTCACTCTAGGCCTGTTCTGTAGTACCAGTGGAAGATCTCTATGTTCTTAAACAGATACCAGTTAAAAGGTCCTCAAAGTTGTACCTCAATACCAATAATGTATAAAGATAACACTGTTATATTTCATAATATGGTGACTGTAATTCCACTCTTGTTAAAGAGCAATTGCAGTGTAATTATGATAAGTATGTTCTCTGACACACTTTAATACCACAAATACAAATGTAATATAATTATAGTCCATTACAACATGTATTAGTATTGCGATACAATCTTACGTTAATGTAATAATATAATTGGTAATTATAGGTCGTATTACATGTATTAGTATTTTACATATGTGCACGCACACATGCATACACCCCCTCATGGCTTGCAGAATAAGTGACTGAATGGTTCACGGTATGGCTGAGAATAAATACTGTAAATGTCACTGCAATGGTGTATATTCATTTCAGGTAGCATAGGGACACCAGAGAGCTAACACAAACCATTCATTCTTGGAATTAATGTTCTTATTGTATCAACAACAATAATTATTGATTGAGAAAAAAAACCCCACAGTGTAATTACATTTTAATTGCAATATAATTCTACTGTAATTACACTTTTTTTCTATTATTTCGCTTGGCCAATAACAATCAGATTAGCAAGACATTGTTCTCATAATTTTAAAAGATTGTATTACTGTGTAATATTGCACAGCCTCCCAAGAGAAGAGGATTCATCATTGATCAATTATTTCAACCTAAACCTGGATTAGTGTTGGAAAATTAACCATAAAGAGCAACATTGCTGAATAACCCTCTGGAACTCTTCATGTCTCTAGTATCTCCAAATCACTGGCACTCAAAAAATCTGAAAAAAATACTGAAAGGAAAAATGCGATGCCAAAAGATGGGTCCTTACCCTCAGTTTAGCATCTTCTGTCAGCTTTTAAGGAGGCCTCTTTCCTCTCTATTTGAAAATGCTATAGCATTGAGAGTGGAAGAACAACATTATTCTATCTAATTCTGCATTTTCTCCCCAAAATCCACTTGATTCAGGACACAGAGAGTAGAAGAAAGAAGGTTATTCATAGGCATCCCACCTTACTCAAGATACAATGCCATAAGCACCCCTGAGTCCCTCTGAAGTCAGTGATAATGGAAGACGTTTCTCCACAGAAGCTCTGAAGAGAATTATGTTATTTGTCTCAGAAACAAGAAAGGGTTGGGACACCTCACAGATGACAACAGACAATTATCTCAGCAGCAGCCTCAAAGCATTTTTCAGTTTAAAACATCGGGATGAACAATTAGTATCCTTCCTTCCTCCATTCCCCCTCTTATTTCCTATTCATTAAAAAAAAAAAAAGAATAAAAATCAAACTCAATTAAAAAGTTGGGAAGGGAATGAAATCCTGTGTGCTTCCCAGATACTCTGGATGATACGGTAGCCATGGCAACAAGCAGTTCAAGAGAACTCCTTTACCTTTGATTTTTCCATTTTTGTCTTAATGTTTACATGAAATAATGGACTTTTTGTCCCCAGTCCATCTCCTGTATAGGCCAGTGATTACTGGTGAAAACACTTTGTACAATTTCTCATGAACTGTTCTCCCCCTTGTTCATTACTTACATGAGGGCATGACCCAGCTGAAATCAGGTTGGCCATGAAGTTTTCGCGGACTTTTATTACAACCGCCAAAAAAAACAACAGGAGAGGAGTTTGGGAGATAGGTTGGAGACACATCCTGAACTGACCAAGCAGCACTTAACAGTTAAATACTGGGACTCATTGCCATGGCATGCCCTAGAGGCCAAAAGTTCTGGTAGGCTCCAGGAGGGATTACACAGATTCAGAGAGGCACAATCCATCCATGGTTGCAGAACATGTTTGTTCAGACACAGTTGCTAGCTCAGAAAAAAATAATAATCCTTAATTCAATGACTGCTGGAAGCAAGGAGTGTGCATCAATGATGGGATTGCTTTATGCTTACTCCTTTTTGCTTTATTCTTCTCACAGGTGTCTGCTATTGGCACTAATTCCAGTAGACCATTGATCTCACCCGGCATGGGTGTTAAGGTTTTGTGCTCAAAGTCATACCCAGCTTTCAAACTTTCCATCTGTCCTGGTGAGCAGCGGTGTTGCAAGGTGAGGGGCGATACCAACGGAGGGGCTGAGCTTGGGAGCCTGGATCAGCATTCAGAGAAGACTTCAGCCTGGTCCCCAAGTTCAGGAAGGATCTCTGGTGAGATCCTGTGTCTGATAAATTCAGGGCAGGCTCTGGCCAAATGGTGTAGTAAACCATATCGTTGTGCAGATCATGGACTGCTCATCTGACAGACTCTCTCAGTCTGGAGCCACTGAGTTGTGTCTCCAGAGCTGGGAATGGTTTGTGAATTTTCACGACGTTCCAGGGAAACCTGAAGCAAGCACAGTGGCACAGGCGATGAGCTCAGAGTCATGGCCCAGTGCCTGCCACTGCAGAGGTATTCAAGCCTGGTGTCTTGCTTGGATTTCTTTTTGAAAAATGAGCTAATTTCAGGCCAAGACTTAAAGCAAAAGTTCAGGCTGGTGAGACCATACCCCACAGGCACCCAGATCCTCCAGCAAAACAGGGTTCCTCTCAACTGCAAGGCATAAGTCCAGCAAAAGAAATGGGGATTTTTGTTTGTTTTGTGGGTTGTTTTGGGATTTTTTTTTTGGCCAACAAACCCCACAGAAGACACTGACAGGAAGCCTCGCTTCTGCTGCTTTGACTTTTGCTCTTTGTCACCTTGCCTGGTAGAAGCACTATGGACACATGAAGCAAAAGAGCCCTTATCCTGCCTTGCAGCTCAAGCTTTGCCTTCTCTCCCGGAGCATGCAGGCAGACTGCAGCATCTATGAGAGAGGGGCCAAGTGTTTTCATGCTTCTCCCCAGAGCCAGGAGACTGTGGCAGAGTCAGGCTCTGTGCTAGGGCTTGGGCTTGCAACCAACGCTGACACTGCATTGCAGCATTAGGGAAAGTGGGGAGGGAGGAAAGCCGACGTGTACCCTGCAGGGAAAACAGCACAGGCAGGATCCTCCTGCCCATCTCTGATGGGAATCCTTGTCAAAAAGGGCTACGGTCCCATAGCACCTCATCACAAAAAGGCAAAGAAAGAAGCTTAGTGCTGGCATGTGGAAAAAAAAAAACCGCAAAAACCCCACCAAACCTCCCAAATGCGTAAAGCGTAAGCCTAGCTGAGCTGGCAATTCTGTTTCCTTCCACAGTCACTGTGCTGCCAGTCTAACTCATTACTTTATTGAGTGCTCTGGGATACTCAGATGTGTGAGACTGTGCTCTTAGAAAATACACTGCTGTCCTACAGTCAATTCCATTCTTGCTCAATAGAAAGCAGATCAAGCTATTACAAAGAAAACCCTGCCAGAACCAATAACCGTCCAAGGCATGGCGTTATGCTAAGATGCTGCTTCAATAAATTATCAGCTAAGAAGAGTCTGGATCCTTTAATACTCCAGGGATTCATGGCTGCGCAAAACTATGTGTGTATACAGATAAATGCAGTTAAACAGATATACCGTATCCTGTTGTCAGAGGATTCTCTGAGTAACAAGAAAAGGCACATTTAAAACTCTAGGTTAAAACTGGTACCTAAGGACCCATCTCCAGAGATGAAAAATGTTACATTTTAGGGACATGGTAGCTAAAGAAAGGGGAATCCTACATGTCAACACCCCTAACACTATGCTTATGTAAAGGAAGATCTATGAAGGATGATAAGGGTCTAGAGCACAGGTCTTATGAGGAGCAGCTGAGGGATCTGGGGTTGTTTAGCCTGGAGAAGAGGAGGCTGAGGGGAGACCTTATCGCCCTCTACAACTACCTGAAAAGAGGTTGTAGTGAGGTGGGTGTCGGTCTCTTCTCCCAAGTAGCAAGTGATAGGACAAGAGGAAATGGCCTCAAGTTGTGCCAGGGAAGGTTTAGATTAGATATTAGGAAAAACTTCTTCATGGAGAGGGTTGTCAAGTATTGGAACAGGCTGCCCAGGGAAGTGGTGGAGTCCCCATCCCTGGAGGTATTTAAAAGACGGGCAGACAAGGCACTTAGGGACATGGTTTAGTAGTGGACAGGTACGGTTGGACTCGATGATCTGAAAGGTTTTTTCCAACCAAATGATTCTATGATTCTATGATTCTATCTTTGCTGTGGACCCTTGGGACTCATTTATGCTATCAGGTCATGGTATGTGCTGAAAACAACCTTCAGAAGAGGAAATCGAAGAATGGCTGGTAGGAGGAAGGAGATTTGGCAGGACTGCCAACAGAAAGTAGAGAAAAAAATCAGGAGGCAACTTTCATCTCTGGGAGGGAAGAGTCATTTTCTTGAATCCACTTGAAGAAGGACTGGAAACACAGATGGAGAATAGGTCCACTAAGAAATATCAGTGGGACTTCTTTCCCCTCAGCACATGGTTAACGCCAACGACTCAATGCCATGAGCCTTCCTGAAGGACTTGAGGAGTCCCTCTACAGGGAGTGAGTTTTTTTCAAGAGTGTTCGTAGCTGGTTTCAGAAATCGTAGCAGGGCTGATTCTTAGAGAAGAGACCTCAGCTTTTGCTGATGGCCAAACCCTTCCGAGTGTCCTGAGTTGGGCCATCTGGTGACCTAAGGCTTCTGTTATTGAGACATCCCTAAATCCCTGGTGACATTAAAAGTGGTCCAGTGGGGTCTGTGAGATAAGTTCCTTTTAATCTAAAGAGATCCAACTTTCATCTCAGAACTGGGGCAGGAAATCAGTAAAAAACTTCCTCTAAGACCTCAAGGGTACTGTAACCGGCTACAACATCCATCATTGTGTTCACCTATCACTCACCTTATCCTTAGCCTTTTGAAATGTCCAGCATATCTTTGGTGAACTAAGCTGTTGGGGCCATGTATTTTACTGTTACATCTGCAAATATTCAAGCAAGGCAGGCTAGGAAATGAGGAGAAGCAGGGGTAGCTATGAACAACTGATGGAATATTAAGTTGAAGAAAAAGAACATCACCTGCCCAAACATCAGCCCCACTATTCTTCCTTCCTCAGTGGACTCGTAGCTGAACCACCAATCAGCCTCAACTCATTGCCTAGCTGATGAACTCTGAAAGATTACAGCCCCAAGCAGTTATCTTCCAGGGAGTTTCCTTGCATTTCTCTGCACAGCCTGTAATCAGATATGAAGCTTTTTTGGGATGCATTAGCACAGATGACGCTCTGCAGAAAGGAATTGTGTTGCAGTGTCTGCTGCATGCAGACATAATTCCTCCCTCCCTTCCTAGCTGTTGTTACTATTATTATTACAAATTTCATAATAACATGACTTGGAGGGTCACAATTTCTCTGGGAGACACAAACTCTAAAAATGATGTATTCTTCCTTTCCATGTCTCCCTTGCCAGCAGTAGGATGTTGACATGATTGAATTCCTGGGGAGGAAAGAAGGGGCGGGGGGGGGCAGGCAGGCAGCGGGTCCAATGTGACAGTGGAATTGAATTCCCAGATCTTAAGCTGGAACAAAATTTGCCATCAATAGTGTTTGTAAAATGTGACAGTGCTGGCACTTTTGTTTAATACAGGAGCTTGCATGAATTCTGTTTATTTTTGCTTGTTGGCTAGCTTCTTCCCGAGAACCAAGATTTACCAAAAATGAAGGGAGTTGCTTTTGCAGTGTTGGAAAGATGCAGGTTTTTCTTCTGGGACAACCTATTTACAGCAAGATCTGCTTTCCTGGGAAAGCCGAGATAGAACAGCTCAACTTCTCTGTGTCCTGGAGAAGTGCCATGGTGGGAAGTTGGCTCAGGGGAACTTGGAATGGAAAATGGGGAGTTTCATTTCTAGAGGACTGGCTTGATTCCTGTTTGGACCAATGAGGAAAAAAAGGAAGTTTCTGTTTGGATCAGTCACAAGAAAAGGAAAACTCCTTTTCATGGCTCCTTGATGGATTTTGTGGACCTTCCTCAATTTCTGACCAAGTTGGTGCTCCCACCTCAGAAACTCCAAGGCAAACAAGTAGTAACAACCCTATTGATGATATACTTCAATAAAACTGAGACATTTCTCCTCTGCCATCTAAGATCTGGTCTGAGAGACACTACTGAGGAAGGATGGATGGAGTCCAGCTTCTTTTTGCTTGTACTGCGTATTTTAATCTCTACAGCTTTCAGTCCCACACCTTTTGCAGGCATGAAAATAAGCTTCCAAGCAAAGATCTGCTGGCATAAACCAGGAAAACTCTAACATATCAAGCAAGCAACATCATTTCAAACTAACTCGTTATTTTTAAACAAGGAACCAGAGAAAGTTTCCTTTCTTACAGTAAGACAATCCTCTCTTCGGCAATTCAAGGAAAGAACAAAAAAACCCAGCACCCTAGATAGCTCTTGACCCCTGCAAAAGAAACAGCCTGGTTTGATGCTCATACCACACCAATGAACCAAGCAAACAGTGCTCTGGAGAGTCCTGCCTCACACCCTCTGGGATTTAACAGCAGTGATTGCTCAGTGCAATAATCCTAAAGAAGAGCTGGTCATTTTCCAACAGCTAATGACAAGTTTGTTAGTTAATGGCCCAGATCAAAGCCAAGGGCGATTAATGGTCTAACAAACCAGTCAATAAACTGGTGATGAAGACCAATTATAATCCGTATCAACAACCCCCACCAAAGAATCACCTTTATTAGTCTTTTCTTCCCTCTCTAGGGTCCAGGACAAGCAAGGGGCTATTTCAGGAAATTGTTTGTTCCCTGGAAATCAATAACCAATCAACACTTGGAGTTTATTCCGAAAAAACGCATATGCCAGAAAACAAACCCTCTAAGAAACTTTTTACCTAGAAAATATATAAACCCAACATGTAATGTGATTTGCCTTAGACTCAGCTTTTCAACAGCTTGTTCAAGGGGACTCTCTCTGTTTAAAATTCTTCCCAAAAATTTACAATGCTGGGGAAAAGCACATGTAAGTGGAAACCCATTTCCTGAGGTGTGATACTGACTGAATGACCAAAGTTAGCTCCTTCACTGTGACAGTGAAAAGGCTTGTCTGAAAGAAGCATGTAGGGATGTTATTTTAGGAACTAGAGAGTTCACAACAAATTTCCCAGGTCCTTAAACAACCCAGGATTGGAAGAACAACTTTGAATCATAGATGCCATAAGGAGAGACCTACTCCATCTTCTTACCTCTAGAGGTGTTTCAATTCTAATTTGGATATCCAGCACTGCAATCTCTAAGCCAACAATTTTTTGTCCTGTAGATTCAGAAAACTCTCTTATTCCCTTTCTTTGTCATAATTCCTCCTGTAACCCCACACCAAGCAAACCAGTCTAATGTCTCCCTTTCTTGTATTTTTCTGTAGACTGGAAAAAAATCTTATTTATTCTTCAACATGAGTAATGTCCTAATCTAAACTTTGAACTCACCAGCTCATAACAGAGCTCGTAAGAAATAAGTCCTACCAGGAAAGCCTGGTACTCTGTTTCCAGCAGTGCCAATAGGGGACACTATTTATAGAGAACACATAATTTTGTCCCATCGCTCCTATTCAGAATCTAGAACTGCTGATTCAGAGGCATTAGAGGAGACTCTGCCAGGTATCCCTTTCAGTATCCACCCGGTTTCATCACCAGTCAGCTTCTTTAGAGGACACCAGTGAACAACATACTGCTGCAGTCTGCACTGATGGAGTCAGCTCAAAAGAGAGTGACAAAATATCACTCAGGAGCTTTGGGAACTGTTGGAGCCAAGGAGCAGAGCTCCTCTATCTCCTTTACCTATTCAGCCAGTTATATGTCACTTCCTTAAAGTACCTTTTACTTACTGCTCCTTCTTTCCAGAAATAAACACTACGGTGGATACTAACCCCTTCCCAGTATGAAAGAAATGGAAATGGGAATACGGACAAAGGGAATTGGGTGAGAGAAAGAGGTGGTACGACTAGGTGATGGTTTAGAGGTCAGTAGGCAGTATTAAAAGGCTGTTAAAATGAGTGTGTGTGTGTATGTGTGTGTGCACTAGGAGTGGGGTAAAATAAACTCTTCTTCTGTAGGAAAACAGCTGCAGCTGGTGACCTCCTGTCCTAGGATGAGACATCTGCATTCTGCCAAGGCTTATATGTGACCCCCCTGCTAAAAGTATGAAGGGCTTTAACTCTAGCAGTCAGCACATACACAAGATTTACTGTTGGTTTTAATAGTAACCGTACTGGAGGCACAGAGACAGGAAGAGTGGTACAAGGATGTAAGCCTTCCAACAGTCAAAAGAGAATGATAGCAATCTCCTAAAAGTGATTTATCTCACCAAAGAGCCGCATCACTTCGGTGTTATGAGCAGATGATGATGGTGGTTTCAAGGTCTGGTTTTGATTTCATGCCCGGTTCTGCCACCAGCCTCCTTCTTTGGGGGCAGCAGTGGATACAGAGCATTGGTGCAGTCTGCATTGATGGCATCAGACCAACCTAGCTCTGATTGCTTGAACTGCCCTGGTGTAAATCATCTCTCATCCTAGGACAGGAGG
>VYZW01023125.1:7560-24665 GCA_013401315.1 Balaeniceps rex
CCCGCCGCCGCTGCGAGCCCCCCGGGACCCCCGCCGGCCCTGAGCCCCGGCAGGGAGAGCGGGGGGCCGGGGCAGCGGTGCTGCTGCAGCCTGGAGACTCCTGGTTTTCCCGAGGTGGGGGGCGAGGACTTGGCGTGGCAGGGCCGAGGGCTGCATGGGTGCCAGCCTCCTGCGCTGGAGGGTGCGTGGGGCCCATCCGAGGTGCTTCTCGGGCCCCCGGGGTTGTTATCCTGGGCGCCTGACAGAGCTGCGCTTCTGGGGAGCCTCTGAGCTGCGGCAGGGGCCGGCCCGAGCTCTGCGCCTTGCAGTGTGGGCGCTGATGGGGAGGGATGGGTGCTGCGCCCACGAGCAGGACCACCGTGCTGGCAGGCTTCAACGGTTTTGTTTGTTCCCCCGCTCAGGATCGCCCCTGCGTTGCTGAGACAGGCATCCTATGGCACCATAAAGATTGGCATTTACCAGAGTTTGAAGCGGCTGT
The DNA here is from genome assembly GCA_013401315.1 of Balaeniceps rex. Classification (NCBI taxonomy): domain Eukaryota; kingdom Metazoa; phylum Chordata; class Aves; order Pelecaniformes; family Balaenicipitidae; genus Balaeniceps; species Balaeniceps rex. The sequence continues at coordinate 8,039 of VYZW01023125.1, forward strand.
TTGTAGATCGCATGGAAGGTCAGTGTCAGCAAATGTGTCGGTACAGGCACCTCTCCCCTTGCCAGAGGTGTGCTGCGAAACCTCGTGCTCTCTGTGCTGTGCGGTTTTGCTCGTTCCTTTCTCTGTCCTTCCCAGCTATAGATTCCCACAGAAACGGAGTTCTTGTTGCTTCACGCTGTGGTTTTGTTTGTACAGTAATAGCAAGGATAGGTTGCGATACAGATGTGAATCTCGCTGTGCGTGGCACTGCCCACAGTCCCTAGCCAAACACTTCCCCCTCCAGCCAGGTCTGGCCTTTCCCCAGCCTTTATCTCTGTTTTGCAACGTCATAGCCAAAAAAAAAAAAGGTATCGCTGACCCAGACTTGTCTCTCCTTTCTGATTAGTGTCAGGGAAGACATCATGTCCCATCTGTACATTGGATGTGGCACATGGATTGAAAGCTTCAGTAGCGAGTCTCTCCTGACTTCCTACTGGAGCCTTTGAGTCCTTGTGCCCGAACGCAGCACACCTGGATAGAAATTGTACTGTCCAGCTCTTTAGCTTTGGCTCCAACCGCAGAGATGGGATGCCACGAATGCTCTTGACCCGTGTAGCTCTGGTAACGAGGGCCTCTGCGGCTCCTACCTAGAGAGCGGAGCAGCAGAAGCCTGGTGCGTGTTCACTGAAGGAACACCGAGATCTGCACGCGTGGTTTTAAACCCCCGTGTGACACGAGTGAATATTGTAACACCATTCCCACCCGGGAGAGTGAGATGGGCGGTCCGGGCCGGTCAGCAGGCCAGCGAGAGGACTGGGAAGTGCAGCGCACTAGAGCTTCTTTCCAGGGGCTGCTCTGTTCTCCAGTAACACCCCTCCCTGTGCGTGGTTCTGTGCGTGTGCGCTGGGCCGCACGTCTCTCCTCGCTTGCTCTTGCGGCATTTCCAGTTGTGAGTACCGTTGTCTGAATGTTTGTCTCCCTACAGGCCTGGGGCAGCCAGTGGCCTGGTCTCCTCTGGGAAGTGCTGTGGTCAGTACCAGCAAAGGGCCGTGCCTTTTCCCAATGTAACCGTCACCCTAATACTGGGCCTGGAAGCCTTGGATTATTCCACCCACCCCTCGGAACTAATTGCATCTAACTTTCTCTGCCTGGGTCGCCTATTCTCTGTTTTCTCAAGGTGGCCGCATATTCTGAGCGCGGCCAGCTGGGGCTCCAGATCAAAACAAATTGGTATCAGGTTGCCTTGAGAAGTGTTGGGTTGCCCCTCTCTGCCTTCCTCTGTCTTGGCTTGTCTCCATCATGAGAAATGCATCACTGGACACTGAAATCTCAGATAATTGTTCAAAATTTTCACGTATCGCAGCCTTTTTCTTGTCTGATCAGCTAGACTCATCAGTAAGGCCCGCTTCTGAGGGCGTGTTGCTGAGTGTTTCAGCTGCTGCATTCTGCCTCTGGCAGATGTGGGGATGGACCTGCCATAAGCTGATGGGAGCTGGCCAGCCTCTGCTCGTGCAGCTTCACCGTGTGATTTGCAAACTGAGCTTCTCTGCTCTTCCCAGAGCTTCTTGCTTGTTGAGTACAATCTGTGCACCTTCTCTTTAGATCTTTAGGATCTGACTTTCTTTTCTTCATTGCAGATGAAACGTTGCTAATCAATGTGATCTGCGGAGTGGTTTCGGGGGTGATCTCCTCTGCAATTGCCAATCCGACGGATGTGCTGAAGGTAAGAAGTGTACCTGGCCAGGGACAGCTCCTGGCTGGCTGTGGTTTGACAAGTAGAAGCTGCTGCTTTCCAGGGAAGATGCGTCTCTCCCAGCTGCAGTGAGGTGCTCTCTGAGCCGCTGCTGGCATCAGTTCTGCTAATTTGTTTTTTTATGAATGGGAACAGAAGGCCAGAGCAATAAACAGATTTTTAAAAATGCAGCTCTTAAAGATTGTGAAATCTGTTATGGCAAGGGGCGGAGGCTGTGTTATCTTAACTGCGTAACGTGAACGGGGTGGTAGCCAGTTATTCATCAGACCTTCTCGGCTCCTTTCCCTTTGGTCACTGTGCTGCGCTTTGCTGACACTGCCGCAAAGTCCTGCTTGTTACGTGGAGTGACCAGAGTCCAGATGGGACTGCCTGGTCCCCTCCGTTCCCTGCTGCAGGGTTACGGGGGTCAGGGGGCTCCGCTTTGAGCAAGGAGAGCCTGGAGAACTTTCCCATGCTTCTCCCTGCGTAGATCCACCTTCTCAGACCGCTTTCAGAGCGGGAAGGCCTTGCCTGTCACTTCTCTGTCTTGCCTGAGTGTTGCACTGTGCTTCCACCCTGTTGCGGTCCCTGCTCCTTGCCTGCCGTTGGCGTTTGCTGCGTGGTTTGCAGGGAGAGGGCACGCGGATGGCGGTGTCTGCTCCGAGTTGCTCCGTTGTCCTTCCTACCAGGAGGCCCACTGAGCTGCCATCTCTGCCCTCCTGGGCAGGCGCTGATGTCGTTCCTGCTGACTCTCGGTTTCTTTCAGATTCGAATGCAGGCTCAAGGCAGTTTATTCCAGGGTGGCATGATTGGCAGCTTCATCGACATCTACCAGCAGGAGGGTACCCGAGGCCTCTGGAGGGTGAGCACTAGCTGCCGGAACCCCCCCACTAGTAGCAGAAATTACAGTTTCCTCAACTCATTTGCTACGCCCAGGTGCAGCTCTTGAAGAGAACTGTGAGCCAAGGATAGTAGCAAAGTTCTGCTTCTGGTTACCGGACAAACAGAAGCACGTCTGTGGTGGAGATCGGGTCTGTGCTATGGCAGCATCAGCGCTGGGCCAAGCAGACCCGGTTTCCAGGACTGAAGCTGGCGTGCATAAAGTTTCAAATACGTGAGTGTCCCTTGAACGGACCAGCACTGGAGGCTGGATCCTCTCCGTGGTCTGCCTGAGGAAGGATGCTCAGCCTGCTGTATCTTGCAGTCAGTTGGAGGTGACCCTGCACGCAGTGAGCAGGGCAATTTTCCTGCCTCTGAGTACGAGCGGCTGAGCACCTCCTCGCGTGGAGGAAGAGGAATTCTTCCAAGTAACCTGAGAGACACTAATGACATACAGCAACTTTCTGAAGTTCCAAAGGGACAAATTTGCCCTGTGTGTCCCCCCTGCCCAGTCTTAGACCCCTTGAAACTTGCCCTCTGAGCACGCAAAGAGTAGGACAGAGCGGTGGCTTTTGGGGAAGCTGGTGATGTAAGGCTTTTGGGCTTGAGGGCAGGTGAGGGTCACCAGTGCTCAAGCCTTACTGTTTGGATTTTAGCAGCAGTTCTTTGGCTTTTGTTAGAGAACCTCACTTTGTCCTTCGTTGCAAGTCTTCCATACGCTCAGTTATCCAGCAGTCTGCCGAGTCGCGAGGTCAGGTATGGGAACTACAGGATCCCAATGCTTTCTTCCAGGCAACAGTCTGATTTTTCCCTCTTACAGTCGCTGAAGTCCTTTACAGAGATAGCTGTTGCAGCGTCCTGTGTGGGAAGGGGAGGAGGAGTCAACTGCCAGTGTTGACACAATATTTACTTTGAGATTATTTCTGCTCTCTAGACATAGACACACAAGAGGGGAAGAGAGACTAGAAAAGAAATGAAACCCCTTGTGTTGCTGATGTGTGCTGCAGACAGGACACGGTGCAGAGCAGATCAGTCTCGAGGTGGATTCCAGTGATCAAGCTGGAATCGCTGCTCTCTGGTCTGGGACAGCCGCTGTCTCCTCCCTCCACTCTTCCTCACGTTGAGGCAAAGACGTTTGTGCTCACCAGTCTCACCAGTTCTGGCATTCATCTTGTGGTGGGGATGTTTGAGCTGGCTGTGGCAGGACTGGGTTAGGCAGGAACCCAGGAGGAGACTGTCAGGCGCTGCGTTAGCACAGCACGATGGGGACAGCAGGAGCCATAAAGCTGAAAAGTACTTTTACTTCTTACAGTTGCCTTGCTTTTGTGTGGTGAGAAAGCTGGCTGTCCTGATGGGCTGGCTCATGATTCGGCCGCACTGAAGGGACGCTCCCAGTCCCAGTGACCAGGGAGCTCTCTCATGACACCACGGGTCTCCCTGAGTTACCTGGGTGGTGTTACAGTCCAGAAATGACCCAACTCCGCACTGCTACCATGTTCTCCTTGTTCTGCGAGCCAATACAAATTTGCACACGTTTTTATCTGGTTCCTGTTGAGGGGTTTGCTGGGATATTTCTCAGACAGAAGGTAGCTGGTTCCTCTTACCTAAGCTCGTAGTTGTTCCAGTAATTGTCTTGCCAGTTCCCAGATCAGTGTCCTGCTGGCAGCAACTCTTAATACAGGAAGATCTCCTAAATCAAAAACCTTAACAAAGCAGGCTCTCTCTGCTGTTGGGTAGCAAGGAGGGCCTGAAGCCCCACCTGGCTCCTTAAACAGCTGCTCTTCTGGTGGTGCAGAATCTTTTCTGGTGTCGAAATTGGTGGGTACTGTTCAGCGGGGGAAGATGAGTGGATGATAGCCCAATTCCTGTGTGCTAGCGCCTGGGAGGAGAGAACAGCGTGTAGTTAATCCAGCTGGAGTAACGCTGCCAGGGTGGAGAAATCCTCCTTAGCTTTGGAGTAAAGTTGAGAGGCAGTGAGCTGGTCTACCTGAAGAGCTACAGCTGCAAGAGGAGGATACAAGGGAGGTTGTCAGCAAAAGGCCCCTGAGAGGAAGCTGGGGGGAGATGTTCTACCACCTGCGGTCCCCAGGCAGCAGTCTGGTGTGTGATGATGTGACTGATGATGTGTGTGATGATGTGACTGATGATGTGTGTGATGATGTGACTGATGTTTGTGCTCTGCAGGGTGTTGTCCCGACAGCTCAGAGAGCTGCCATCGTGGTCGGGGTGGAGCTGCCAGTCTACGACATCACCAAGAAGCACTTAATTCTGTCAGGCCTGATGGGTGACACCATCTTTGCCCACTTCGTGTGAGTATTTGCTGCAGCTGCTGCACTCTCCAGGCTTGGCAGGGGTGTGTGAAGCAGAGGAGCAAGGTGGGATTTGGGGTGAGACCTGTTTATAGAGCACGTGCTCTGGAGCTGCAGAGAGCAGGCTTGGTACTTCTGAGGGATCTGCTATGTTGGCTGGAGCAGCTCAGAACGACCAGAGAGACCTCCCTGGAGAAGGAGCCTGACAGAAATCCTTCAGTGACGTGAAATGTCAGCTTGATTTCAGCTTGCTGATGACCAGAGACACTGTTGCTCCGTGTCTGTGCCCTGGTATGCACAAGGCAGGAGTTCCAGGTGTGTGACTACCCGTAGCGATCAGTTGAAAGAGCTGCTCCAGTCCTAGGCCCTCATCTGCACGGACACTGTCAGCTTGCGGCCGTTGCTGCAAGAGCTTTGTGAGGTGAACAGAGACTTGCAAAGCCGACAAGACCCTGAGCAATCTGACCAAGTTTTGAAGTCAGCCTGCTCTGAGCAGGGGGTGGGTTAGAGTCCTCCCAAAGTCTTTTTTCACCTACGTTTTCCTGTTCTTCTGGCAGACACTTTAGCTGGAGGTGCTGCAGTGCTTCTGTTGGGTTTGCCTGCTGTGGGCTGAAGGTGACAAGCACTAGACCATACGTGGAGGGAGGAGACTAGCAGCTGCATGCTCCCTCTTGCTGCCTTTGGTCTTCCTCCCTCCTTCCCCGCCCCGAAGAAATGTTTGCTCTGGTGAGAAGGATGTGCGCTTCCAAGAGGCTGCCTTCAGGTCTGTGTCACCTCGACAGCACCCGGGGACACTTGCTGGACTGCAGGCTGCCCCTGTGGAGACCCAGCAGTGGGCTCTGACGAGGGTCTTGATTAGACAAAGCTCAGCGTTCCCCTTCCCCTAGCTCTCTGGGGTCCCGAGGTGGCACGGTTCCTGCCTCTGCCCCTTTTCTGGGTGGGAACAGGTAGCGCAGCTAATGTTTATTGCTAAATGCCTTTCATGAAACCCAGTGAAAGGTGCGCTCTTGTGCTTATGTCAAGGCCTGTCTGAGCCGGAATGGCCGTGTTCAGAGCTGTTCCTCTCTCCTGTTTTCGTGTGTATACAGTTCCAGTTTTACATGTGGGCTGGCTGGGGCCATTGCCTCCAACCCTGTGGACGTGGTGCGGACACGGATGATGAACCAGCGGGCAATAGTGGGCAGCACGGAGCTCTACAAGGGCACTCTGGATGGCCTTGTGAAGGTAAGGAGGTGAGAGAGGTGGGCAAATCCCTGTCCCTAGGAGGCCGGCCAGATTCCAGCGCTACACGCCACTGATAGGAGCGGTTAGATTCTCCAGCGACAGAACGTGCTTGTGGGTGAGTGTTTTGGACAAACCAGACAAGGGCCTAGAGTCACTTTCCTGAGGTCGCCATCAGCTTGAGCATCCTCCCAACCTTGTGGGACAAAACTTTGTCAGTGATGCAGTTTGATTAGGTTCGTAGACTGTAAGTGACACTTCACACAACTGAACTGCATCTCCACCGGCCTGTCTGCTTATTGCAGCAGTGTAAAGGTCCGTTATATCACACGTGGAATTAGGGAGACGGGCAGAGCATGGACCTGGTGTGTCTCATAATTGAGCTGTCTCTTCTCTCCTCACAGACATGGAAGAGCGAGGGCTTCTTTGCACTCTATAAAGGTTTCTGGCCCAACTGGCTTCGGCTGGGTCCCTGGAACATCATTGTATCCTTCAGTGTGGTGCTGGGAGGTCATGGGTATGGACAGGCAGGGAAAAAACAAGCTGTAAAGGGAAGTGCAGAGCAGATGCCTTGATGGGGCACCTCTTTGTCTTCCCCGCAGCAGCCCAAAGCGGACTCCCCGTCCTGCTCGGACAGACGTAAGCTGTGATGCGGCTGCTGCTGGTTCAAGTGCCAAAAAATGCCGCTGGTTATGACTGCTGCTTCTAGCAGCTCTGTAGGTGGCCGGTGCAGGGACTTGCAGCACAGCAGCGGGTGGTCTCCTGTAGAGTGAGTGCTCCCGAGTGCTGGCTTGAGCCTTTCTCTTTGGCCTGAGCTCCTGGAGGTGCTGCGGTTTCTGGATCGGCTCCTGTTTCGTCAGGGAAGCCCGGGGAACGTTCTGCTCCGAGACATGTGCTGACCTGCTCTGCAGAGCTGGCGCTGCTGTGTTGCTGTACCAGATCCTTCTTGCCCTCTGAAATTGATTGCGTCATTTATTTTAAAGAAGTCCCAGTCTGGGATTAAAGCCACCTCCCTTCCTCGGTGGTCTGGGCAAGCCTGGGCCAGTTTGCTGCTGGGTCAGTCTTTTCCTTCTCCTGGTAGCTCATGTCCCACAGCGCGCTCTTCTACCCGTGCAGATCAGTCAATGCTGCCTGGAAGAGGGGCATCTTCTTCAGCTGCGCTGTGCTGGTGCTCTGCCTGCCTTGCCTTGCCAGGCATGGCCGGGTCGTGTCGGGAGGCCCGGTGCAGCTGCCTTAGGTATTTGGCCCAATTCCTTGACGTTCCCTTCAGTTTTTTATCACATACGAGCAGTTGAAGCGACTTCCATTCTGACGGCTGGCTTCATTTCATGAGAGTCATCTTCAAGACTTGCAGCAGAGAGCATTGCTGTGGCCTTCCTCTTCGTTTCGCCATCCCCACGTTTTGATGTTTTGGTAGATGTGGGTCTGGGCTCTCCCGCTCCCCCAAATGCATGGTCCCTGGAGCATGATCTGGCTGAATATAACAGGGAGGCTGATGGCAGGCGCCGCATGGTTTTTCGCACGGAGGCAGGTATTAGCGGTGTACGGGTGTCTGGGCCTGAAGCAATATCTTCTGTGAAGATCTGTGCATTCCAGTGGCCTTTTGGTGCAGCTGTGGTTTGTTGTTTGGCTCGTGCGCGTTTTTCTGCCGTGCCTGCGGGGTGAGGCTGGGAAGGGGTGCTGTCACGTTTTCTTGCAGAACTGTCACCTCATTAAATTATTTATTGACTGGATGGCTTGAGTTTGTGTTTGTCCAGATTTACTGCAGGTATATTCCAGAGCAGATGGTGTGTCTGCCCTTGGAGGGAACAGAAGCTGTTTTTTCAGCACACTATATATATCTTTTTTCCCCAAATATAAATATATATATATATATATAAAAAAAAACAAAAAAGTAATCTTTAGGATTCATTACAATAGAAGTGTTTCGAAAACAAAGGTTAATCGTTAGCATCACAAAACTGTGGTGTTGCACTCAGCTCAGTTTTGCAGAACCTCAGTCTCTTCACCTTATCACCTATATTATTTTTGCTTATATCATTTTTAAAGCAAGGTGATGTGATTTAAAGCTGAACTCCAATGTCCCACTGCTTCAAAATGGTGGCTCTAACGGTGCTAGTGCTAAGCAGAACATGAAGCAAGATATTTTGGACATCCTCTTTGTTTGGTGTTTTTTTTTTTTTTTTAAATGGGTATGGCTATGAAAGCAAACAGCCCTTATGTTCCTACTCCCTTTCCTCTTTACGGGGTGGCTTTAGTTTGGATGAAAGTCCCTTGTGACACACAGCAGCGCTTCCCGTCTGGGAGCGCTGTAAGCTGAGATTCTCTCGGTGCAAATTGCACAGGGGACGTTCAGCCAAATCCAGCCCCGACAAACGAGAGAGAATTGTTTGCTGTGGTTTGCAAAGGCGCAGCTGCCTTGTACCAGCTGCAGGCATTGGGAAGGTGACTCCAATAAGCTCGTGGACTTAAATCATGCCTCGAACAGAGGTATTGCTGCAGGGCCACAGCTCGGTAGGCTGGGAGGATCATTTTCAGAGTTAAATGTATAGTTTAACTTACGGGCTACCAGAAATGGGGAGCAGTGGATTGGAAGTGGACAAGGTTCGTGTGCCTCACCTGGCTTTTGAAGAGGATTTCTAAATATTACAAAGTAAATAAATACTTAGGTGGTGGATGAATACGAGTCTATTTGAGATGTATTTCAACTGCAGTTCATTACGTTCTTCTGGTTTTCTTCAGTGTTTCTGTAACCTTAGTTCTGGAGCCATTTCTTCTGCGCAGCTCCATGGGATGTTGCTGCTGCTGTTGGTTTTTGGACTCGTCCTCTGACAGTTCTTTGGTGTTTGCAGTTGCTATCGTGCTATCCGTGTTCTCCAGGCTGCTACCAGGAGCTCCTCAGCAATGCCGGACGAGTGTCCCCACGGCCACTTTGCTGTTTGCATTTCTCAGCTGTAAGAGAGAGGCCCTTCTTCCCCTCTTCTTCCTCCCGTTGGATCAGCTCCCCTGGATGGCTCTGGAGATGCTCCTTCCGCTTGCCCGAGTGGTCCCCAGCCCCTGGAGACCTCCCTTATCTGGGCTTCGATTGCGCTGGCTGTCGTAAACGTTGCCACACGTCACTGCCTCGCTCTGTCAATAGTAACTGCAGGTGAATGTACGGCGGCGGCGGCGGTCCCTGCGGGTGTGACGGTGCGGCCAGGGCTGGCTGCGAGCACACCTCGGCACCGTGCCGGCCGTTCCCCAAACGCAGCCATAAAGCCCTTCATCCCGAACGCGTCTTGTCTTTGCAGCTGACAGGGAGGAAGAGCGGAGTTGCTTTGGGTTTCTCAGTTGGTAGAAGATTAGTATTTTGCTAAGTGTTTTAAAAACAAAAATCCCAACCCATAAACGGCGGTGTAACCGCTTGCGCGAGGGGGGAGCGCTGCTGGAGGTCCGGCATTTTCTAAGGAGGTTCAGTGCCTCAGGATGTCTTTCCTAGAAGCACTCCCTAAACATGTTTATGTGCTCAAGCTTGAGCGTTTCTCTCTCTCACCTTTTCTGTGCCATGCCAAGTAACGCGTGAGAGCGTAGCGGAGCAGTCTGTGTACCTAGCCGTGTCCAGCACGTGGTGACGCAGATCCTGCTGCCGCCCCAGGAGGCGGCGGGACCCGAGCTGCTGCAGCCAGCGCTGCCCCGCAGGCAGCGGTGTGGGCCGTGGTCATGCCCCGAAGCCTTCGGTGCTGAAAAGCGATTGCAAGCGCTGTGAAGACAGTGTGGGCATGAAGACAGTGTGGGCACGACTGGGAGTCTGCAGCATAGAGGGTAAATATATATCCCGTCGAAGATGGACTCTGGGAGGGACCTTCCCGTGCACCCACAGAACGGTCCGTGTGATTTAACTCTGACATGGAGGTGGTATTCAAGGCACCCCGGAACACAAAGTCCTACCCAAATGTGGAAAGTAGAAATATGCAGGGTCCCTGACAGGTTAAATATAAAAATGGCAGTAAACCAGGTCAAAAACGAAAGAGGGACCATAGGCATCCACTTACCAAGATAAAGCCCCAAATCTGAGGGCATGTCCTCTTTCAGATAGAAGGGAGACGCCTTCCAGGGAGTCCGTGGGGCTGGCAGGCAATCGAGGAATGAAAGCACGGCTCAAAAAAGCGAAGGCTGTAGCAGACAAGCTGAAGGTTGTCTGGCTTTACTTGGAAGAGCTCGCAGGGCTTTCTCTGTTGGAGACTTCCGATGGGGAGCTCGGGGGGAGGTCTCAAGCTCAAATGTCGGCAGAGGAGGTGGTAGGACAGGGGGCCGGGTCTGCACCCCAAATTGTTGGAGGACTTGAGGATGAAAGGGCCAAAGCTCTTCCTTGCAGCCTCTCATTTAAAGTTCTCCTCACATTAGGGAAGTGTCAAAAGCGTGGACGGGATTCGAAAGAAGGTTTGTTTTCAGAGAACTACCAGCCAGCGACCGCGATGTCTTTGCCACACTGGTAGAAACTCTAATGAAGACTTGAGACGTAAATGACTGTGATGTGCTGGAAGGGCCAACGGCTGGTGGATGAGGAAGAGGAGGAATCCAGGCTTCAAATCTGCTGGGAGGTTTCTGGAGGAGTCAGCAAGCAATGTGGACCAGGAGGCTGGAGTTAACCTAGTCTGTCTGGGATTCCAAAAGGCTTTTGATAAGTCCTTTGTGAACGCCACCAAAGCAGCTAGACTGATGCGGGATAACGGGGAAATGCCTGTTGGGGCCTAACAAAGGTCACGATTTGGAGTATTCGGGGCTGTAACTGGGGAAGCGGGCGGTGTTGAGCTGCAGAGGGGCATGGTGCAGTGGAAATACGCAGCGGCACGGCGGGAAGGAGGAGTCGCTGACGGCTGCTGAACCAGCTGTGGTCTCGCAACTCGGACATCGCTGCTGCTGAGCGATGGTGCTGGGAAAATCACTGTTCTGTCCTGGTGAGGTGGGATGGAGGAACCCCTGCAGAGCATGGCTGCCCTGTCCCGGGGAGCTACCGCAGCGCTACGCGTGGGACGGGGCAAGGACGTGCTCACGGGGAGGCAGCGGCTCCAGTTGGTATTTGTGCTTTCTCCCCGGCTGTCCTGCCACCTCTCCTCTCTCTGTCTGACCTCCCCTCCACCTTGATCTCATGCCGTGGGGTTTGGACCCTCTCCCCCATTAGGGCTGAGGCTCCCCAAATGCCTCCCTGGGCAAACAAAAGAGGAGGAGGTGTGAGGGTGTAAGGCCACCGGAGCCCTTCCCGTGGCCGCCTGCGGTGCAGACCCGGGGGGTTCCCAAGGGGCCTCCCCGCTCCACAGCTCCATCCGTCGTGGCTGCAATTCGTACGTCTGCTGCTGCGTCTTTCCTCGCCGCCGCAGTGCCCACGTCCTGCCCCTTGGCCACCCCGCTGTCAGCCTCCCCCCGTCCGCCTGCGCTCCTCGGGTTATTGTTTGACAGAGGAAGGCTTGAACATGCCCTGTTTCCTGGCAGCTCGGATTTTTCCGGCTCACGAGGCAGGAGAGGAGGCTTGTGGCACTTTGTTTAAAGGGATGGAGCAGTCACAGTCACAGCCTGCAGGAGCATAAAGGACGTGACGGTGGGTTTGTGGGATTCTGTAATACACGAGGATGCGGAGGCTTCGTTTCTGTGAATTTCTTTGTTACAAGTTACTATTAGTAAGGTAAATACACTTGTGATTAGTAAAGCAAGTGTGTGTACGTACAATTCTTTTTTTTCCTTTTTAGTGTTAGTAGCAAGTATATACATTTCATTCAAAGTATTAATGAACTGCGGTTCATTAAGCTGCGCCCAGGAGTGAGGTCAGTCCATGACGGATGGAGTCTCTCTTTGGAGACGATCCACGTCACGGAGCCGGGAGTCAGCCAGGCGTCCCCGGCGGGTCCGAAGGATGGCGCAGAGAAGTTCACGCAGGGGGAGCTGTCGGAGAGGGAGGGGCTCGTTTTGGGCAGGTAGCCCCTTCCTTTTACGTGGATCCATAGGTGGGCAGAGGCCAGCAGCTCCTGGAACAGCTGGTCCTGACTTCTGCTTGCTCGGGAGGCCCCTCTCGAGGTTATGGCAGTTTCTTTGCTCTGGGCTTATCGAGGATGCCCTGGGCTCCCAGCTGCGCTTAATGAGGGCATTGCAGTCTCCCACCTGCGGCTGCCAAGGATGCGCCGGGTTCCCAGGCTGGCAGATGTTTTCTCCATCTGTATTTTTAGCAGCGCTCTCCTGTCAGTACTTTCCCCCACTGTAACCAGGTCGCCTTTATGGCTGCTGCTCCAACAAGGGGTCAGTGTCGTTCCCTTGGTCCCTGCAGGAGAGGCTGCCCTGGGTCTGGCAGCGACCCCGCAGGAGCCCCCCGAGCTGTGCCCCCCGCACGTACCAGCGGGGCCGGGCGTTGGGAGCTCTCTCCTTGCTCCCCGTTACCAGCACCCATGTCCAAGCAGGGCACTGGCTCTGCTCGGGTCCTTGGTGCTTGGCTGGGGGATGTCCACCACCCCATGCGCCATCGTGGCAGCTTCCCGCCCAGGCGCTCGCCGCTCGCCCCGCTGCTCCAGGGTTGTCTGGAAACGTGGCTGGAGGGGAGGGACCTCCGTGGGCACACACGGGTGCTGTGAGTGCACCGGTCCCTTCCGGCAGGCAGCTGCTCAGCGGAGCCCGGCTCCCCAGCCTGAGAGACGCCGCTCTGCCCAGGGCTTTCGCCGTCACCGCCCGGAGAGCGAGGGGCTGCGCTCGCTGCCGCCCGCTGCCTGGCCGCTGAGCTCCACGCGCCGAGAAGCCCCAGGTGAGGGATGCCCTAGAATCGTGTGGGGGACGCGCCATCCTTGGGCTGTGCCCCACAGGGGACAGCCATGGCTAGCTCAGCCCTGGGAGCCATCCTCGCTGTGCTGGCCTCGCTCATCATCACTGCCAACGCGCTGGTGGCCATCGCGCTCCTTCGCCTCATCCAGAAGAGCAGCTCTAAGGGGCTCTACTTTGTCCTTAATCTCGCCCTTGCAGATGCCATGGTTGGCTTCACGGTTGTGGGTCTGGTCGTGGATGAGTTTTCCCAGCCCTTTTATCCTCCCCCGATCTTCTGTGTTCTGAGAATGGCTTTCGTGACCTCCTCTTCTGCTGCCTCTATCCTGTCCCTGATTCTGGTTGCGTGCGACAGGCACCTGGCAATCAGGAAGCCTTTCCACTATTTCCAGCTGGTGACAGGCCTGCGGGTCGGGGTGCGCTTGGTGGGGCTCTGGCTGGTTGCTGCCATCATCGGCTTCCTCCCAGTCCTCGCCCCGGGCTTTCAGAAGATCTCCACCCACGAGAAGTGCTCCTTCTTCGGAGTCTTCCACCCCACCTACATGCTCACCGTCTTCTGCGTCGGCTTCTTCCCAGCGCTCTTTCTCTTCATTTATCTCTACTGCGACATGCTGAAAATTGCCTCTGTGCACGTGCAGCACATCCGGGAAATGGAGCACGTGGGGCTGGCGGGGAGCTGCCCCCCGTCCCGCACCACCAGCGACATGAAGGCCATGCGCACCGTCGCCGTGCTCATCGGGTGCTTCACGCTGTCCTGGTTGCCGTTCTTCATCGCCAGCATCGTGCAAACCGTCTGCCCTGAGTGCTTCCCCTACAAAGTCATCGAGAACTACCTCTGGCTGCTGGGGCTCTGCAACTCCCTCCTGAACCCCCTGCTCTACTCCTACTGGCAGAAGGACGTGCGGCTGCAGCTCTCCCAGCTGGCTGCAGGCGTGAAGAGGAGAGTCCTCCTCCGCCTGGGGAACGGCCGCCGCTTCCCTGGCAGAGGCACCAAGTCTCTCCCCACTGTGTCCTGCCTGCGGCTCCAGGACTGACACGGTAAGGAGCGGCTGTCACCGGCTTTCCAGCTCATCTCCTGCATCGTGACCATGAACTCGGGGCCTGCTAGCTGGGGAGATCACAGATGGGGTGGGACCAATCTGGATGCTAATTCCCAGACATCAGCGTGGCCACATTCCAGCCTGCCCACAGAGCTACAGCACAGCACCCCCAATTGCAGGTGCGTGGCACGCATTAGATTTTGCCTGGAGAGCCTCAGCAGGAGCAGCCTTGTGTCTCCTGGGACCGAGCCCTCAGCACTCGCTCCACAGGCTAAGGTCCATCACCCATCGCTGCCTGGCTCCCCCTGCCCAGACCTGGGACCCACCCGGGCTCCGCTCTGCCTGCAGCACCAGCGCTCTGGGCGAGGAGCCCCAGGCGCCCAGGGCAGGGCTGCTCGCACGGCGTTGGCTCTGTCGCCTTTGGCTCTTGGCCCGGGCAGCGGAGGCTGGGAGGTGCGTGCACATCCTAAATCCGCCCTGGACCACAGGCACTCCCAGTCGCTGCCCTTCCTAAACCGAATTCGGGATCCTACAGCTGCAGCCTGGGCCACCCCCCTGTCCCCTGCCGCAGTCAAACCTGCAGCCAGAGAGGCGGCAGGGTCGCCCCCGCTCCGGGCCGTGCCCACCCAAGGCAGAGGCGAGGGTATGGGTCTGGGCTCTCTGCTGTGGCACCAGGGACACAGAGAGGGCTCCCGCCATTCCTTGGCAGCGGCTGTATCTGCACCGGAGCTGGCACGGGGAGCACGGAGCAGCCCCAGGCGCTGCACGCCTGGCAGAGGTGCAGGGCAGCACGGGCTGCGCGGTCGCTGTTTGGCTTGGGCTGTAAAGCGAGTTAATGAGTAACTGGCTGAATGCTGAGCAAAGGAGCGGGAGGAACGGCTGCCTTGGAGCCAGGGAAAACCCTGTGCAGGAGGGCGGCTTTGTCCCACCAGGGCTGTAGGATTTGGGACTGCAAGGGTCCCTGGACACTGACTCATTCCTTGGGAGCACACAGCACTTCTGCGTGCCCTGCCACACTGCAGCGGTGGCCAAACTGTTGACTGTGCCAGAGGCTATGATGATATTTAATTTTTTCTCGTAAAATCACGTCCATTTAATCCATGTGGCAAGAAAATTTCCCTTAAAAGACGTTTCTTAGCTAAGAACGTACCCTAATCTGAAAATGAGGGTGCGGTGCTATGCATAAAACAGCAGTTGTTTCCACCTCTGTCGTTTGCCCCACCGGTAGACATGAAGGCTCAAGGCCATATCCAGTATGCAGCCAGAACCTGCCTTGGTCCTGAGGCCTTCCCCATCCTAGAGGAAGAGGCAAAAATAAAAGTGCCTTTTAAAAAAAAAAACCAAAAAAACAAACAGCAGGCCCTCTGTGGCATTCACCTCTGCCTGGGAAAGGCCCAAGACCAAATATCACATGGCAGATGCTGTTCCTAGCTGTACAATGTGGAAGGAGCCTGAAAGAAGGCCGCTACAGAGCAGTCCTGGCTCTGTGGGTGGACTGATGCCTCGTAGGTGGATCTAGCAGGCGGATCCCGTCTGACTCAGTTCTGGGGATCAACACATCATCTGCCTGTACGATGCGTTTGCTGCCTATTCTTGGCGAAGCCTGAGCTCCACCGGCTGTTACTTTGCAAAGCCGACCCATCCTCACTGAGCCTCTGATAACGCTGAAGCCGTCCTCTGCCTCGCTCCGACACATTTCCCGCAGGGAGCGTCGCGGGCGGGTACCCGGTGTGAACGGGGATGCTTTGCACGTGGGCCTCTTGCTGCTTCGCGAGCTTGCTGACTGCCGCCTCTGCTGCAGTTCTGCTGCCCACGGCCCTGGAGCGGGGCCAGCCGTGGGCAGCGTTTGTGCCTGGGCACAGAACCAGACGAGACTGCAGATCTGGAATAGCTTGAGCAGTGGGAGCCGGAGCCCTGGCTGCGCAGGCCTGTGGCGACCACAGCATACCCATCCACAGCGGGGACCACGGCTCATGCAGCCTGCTCGGTGCCACAGCGAGACAGGGCAGTGGCTTGGATGGGACAGGAGATGCTCCTGCAGGCGCAGGTGGAGGACACGGTGGGGCTGGGAACAGGGCACCTCCCGGCAGCGGAGGATCCCTTGCTAAGCATTGCTGGCCTGGGTCTGCCCTCTCTCCAAGACTCGGGCTGGAGCAGGTGCTCGCAGGCTGGAGTAGCTGGGGCTCCATTCCTGGAAGACACCTCCAGATCCCGCTGGGTCCCAGCGGCCGTTCCCTGTGAGACCCGGCCTGCTTTCATCTCTTGTCCCGGAGAGCACCCGTCCCCCCCGCTCCGCCACTGCTGCTCCAGCCAGCCAGTGGCTCTGCGGGCACCGAGCGTCGCTCGGGCGCTCTGGGGGCCGCAGGAGCGCGGCCAAGTGTGGGCGCATCCGAGGCCATGGGGCGAGGGGGGACGGATCATTGCTGGCCCGAGGGGAAAAGACGAAGAGCGTGTCCCTGCTTGCCCTCCTTCAGCTGAATAAACTGCGTTTCTGTCAGCCTGTCTCTGTTCCCAGTAACCCGGGGGAGGCCGGGGCTGCGGCCAGGGTGCTGCCGCTCCAGGGTGGGTGGCCGGGGCCGGCGGTGGCCGGGGCCGGCGCTGCCCGAGGCCGGTGAACCCGGGGAGCAGGCAGCCAGGGCCCCGGCCCGCCCGGCCCCGCTGCTCCGGAGCTCTCCAGCCCGGGGACGCGG
>VYZW01023125.1:25142-96459 GCA_013401315.1 Balaeniceps rex
GGGGGGGCTGCGGGGAGCGGGGCGGCGGCTCCGGTTTGGGCCTGGGGCCGGCGCGCTCTCCATTTCTGCGGGTCTGTCCTGCCAGGGCCCCGTTTGTAGAGCGGCGGGGGGGGGGGGGGGGGGGGGGGAGNCGGGCCCCCGCCCTCCTCCGCCCGCGGTTTCTGCTGCCGCCCCTCAGACCGCAGCGCTCTCCCATCGCCGCCGGCCGCAGGGCTCGCTGGGCCGAACCAGCCCTCCTTCCCGGGCCCGCTCGCCTCCCCTCGCCGCGGGGGGATGCTGGCCTCCTGGTCGGCCAGGCCGGTCCGGTCCGGCACGCACCGGCCGTCACCAACAGAAGGTCTCCGAGTAGCGCATCTGACAGCAACCTCATGGGATTCTCCAGAGCATCGAGGGACCTGCTGCTGGTGGTGGTGACATCTCCAGTGCGCCGCACCTTGCCGCACCTCAGCGGCCCTTTGGCTGGTGGGGAAGCTGCTTTGAAAGATTTATTCTGGGTGTCTGCAGGCTACCTTTTGGGTTCAGCGGTAATTAAAACATCACAAGGTAGTACAAGAGTGAGGGAGAAATGAGTTGCATTTAAAGAAATTCTTGAACAGACTGACTGTTACACAGGCCACTTCTGATGCTCCAAGAGTGGCTGGTTTGCAAAGCAGGGCGATAAAGGTGGCAGCAGCTTCTCCCCTGCTGGGTGTAACAACGGGTTGGGTGTAACAACGGGTTGTGTCCTCTCTCTTCTGAACACCCAGGCAGGCTCAGCTATGCCCAGCCGTGTAACTCAGCTTGCATTGGATCCTTTCTGCTACAGCCAGACCGTACGTAGGAAGCACTGTTAGGTTTGGGCACGCTCATACCAGTAACCGCAGCTACCGGTGGGCTGTAACTGTTCTGCAGCCCCACTCCATGAAGATCCTTTGACTACGATTCATATATTTGTGCATGCACACACTTATTCGGTTCCTTACGCTAAAGCCTCTTTATGCGTTTCTTACTCTCTTAATTATTTTGCTCATGTTTTGGTTGTGTGTGTGAGGTCTGGCTGTTAACAGCAGTGTTTATTCAGATCATGCTGCGTAGAAATGCCTTTGTTCTTTAGCGCCACGTGTTTGTTACACAAACCTGTTAGTCCTTGGATGGATTACTCATTAGTCCGCGCACTTTCTGGCTCCCCCGTACTTCACTTGCACAGCTACAATAATTAGACACCATATCTTTCCAGCCTGCGGAACACTGCAGCAGAGCCATGAGACTGCGTAAAACGCTAAGGCAACCTGGGGTGGGAGTTTGTCCAGCAAACTTGCATTCCTTCTTACTCCAGCCTTTCGCCTCTTTCCCGCTCTGGAAGCTGACTGGTTGGTTTTTCTGTTTCTTAATGTTTTGTTTGAGGGATTTCATAACATCTAATTAAAAAGCCCCCCGCGTTAAGTTGTTGAAAGCTCTGTCTGAGCCACAGTAAGGTCAGGTTTCTTAGTTTAAGGTCATGTTTTTGGTATGGGTGACTTGAGCTTGTGGAAGGGGTGAAGTTCAATCTCTGAGTAATTTCAAAGATAAGGTGTTGCTAGAGAGGCATTCTGTGCACCTTCCAAAGATGGTGTGAGATTTCTCCCCTAATCCCTAACTTTTCTGCTGACATTCTTCTGCTGCCAACGTGTCTGTCTCGAAGCAGCACTTTCCCACTGCATCCAGCTGCTCTGCTCTCGGCCACGACCAAGCCATTCAGGTCCTTGTGCTGGTGCTGCCCCTCTGCGAGGCTCTCGTCTGGGGAGCAGCACTTGCCCCTTGGTCCACATTTTCACACTAGGATTTTCCAATGATCCTGGTTGCTGGCTCTGCTGGAGTTTTCTTTGGGACTTCCCTCATTTTTTCTCTTTTTTTCTTTCTTTTTTTTTTTTCTTCCTTTTTTTTTCCTCCAGTAGGTCTGTGCAGTCAGTCCTGCGTCCCTTTGCCTGACAGGTTTCTTCTAGCCTTTCAAAAATATATTTCTGAAAATGTGAGCTTTTGAGCATTTGTTATGAAGCGTCAGGTATTGCTCTCTAGGCATGCTGTGAGTGAGGTTGGCAGGATGGGGAGGGATGTGACCGATGAGCTGCCTGGGGTCGGGCTTGTCCCCTCTGAGCCTGGAGCCGCCTGCTCTGCACCCCAGGTGATGGAGGACGAGCTGCTCACCCCCTGTAAACCCAGCATTAGCGCAAAACAATTTGTAGACGTTGTGGTGAGAGGGATGGTGGTTTGACAGAGCCACGCGAGCATCCTAAAAACACTCAGTGGAATATTTAGGAATTTGGCGCGACGGCTGGGGCGGTTGGTGAGGCCTGCCCATAGGGAGGCGACGAGGGTTGAGTGTCTGGGTCTGTGCTGGTGTACACACGTATGTGCATACGCACACTGGTAAAGAATTTTTTTTCCATCGTTTGTTTTGGGTTACAATGGTAAGCAAACGGCACAGCTCGTACACGACTTGATCAAGTCTCGTGTGTTTTTGCTGCTGTGGATATGTATTTGTGAAAATATGCCATTCGCTTGAAAATACTGCAGATAGCCCTCTGGTATTAGTGAAAGCTGTGTTTTCAGGGTCAAAGAAGAAAGGGACTCTTTGTGTCGCTCTTTTTTTTTCTTTTTTTTTTTTTTTTTTTTTTCTTTTACTGCCCTGCTAGAAGAATTAGCTTGTCTGAAGTTAATGTTTCTTATGAGTACAAGCTTCCAGAATCAAGGAAAGCGAGTGGTGTGCCTCTTACTATCGAGGATTACCAGAACTTAATCTTTCTGTGGAAAGGCAACTAATCTCAGGCATGCAAACAGGGTTTATTTAACTGCGCGCCAGCGCTTAGAAGCATTGATGTATGAAATCCCTTGCAAATTCAGATGTACTTGCTGCTAATCGCTTCTCCACCTGCTCGTCCACCTCCGTCCCCCACATCCCAGAATCCGCCTATCGGTGTCAGTCACTGGAGACTGATGGTGACACGTGGAGTCGCCGATTGCCAGCTCCAGTCCCAGCCTCTGCTCTCGATGCCTGGGTTGTCGCTGCCTGCCCACGGGGCAGTTTTGCCGTCATTAGGACCCAACTTTCCTTTTGTGCTCAGAGCTGGAGCTCGGGGGCTTGCATGGAGCCGCACTAAGTGTGGCAGCTCAACTCTGGACTCCACCTTTTAAACAAATGAACAAGCTCGGAGCAGCAGTAGAACTGGCTGAAATACTGAAATATTATCAGCATCTTGCCATGTTTCTCGTGCAGTACGCAGGTAAAGTATGTGTTTTGTGTGCTTTTCTTGAAAGTGCCTTTCTCTGATAATGTCTCGTTAGTGTTGTTAGCATACAGGATTATATGGAGTTGACAGAAGCAACTATCACAAGTCTGCTGGTCTCATCAGTGTGCCTAGGCAGCGTCTGGATCAAACTGATGATTACAAAGCTCTGACCACGACACTTAAGCCAGGAGTACAGTAGAAAAGAGTGCACAAGCCCAACAGTAGCTTTTGAACCTGGGAACTAGTCTTGGAAAGCAAATGGTTGGTATCGAAATGTAACTTCAAAGCCTCAGTACCTTCTCTCCTTTCCCTTCCTTGCTGTTTTCTCTGTTTTCTAATTGATTCCTGCAGATGCTGTGTACTTTGGTTTCTTCTAAAGTGTGTTTCTTTAGAGCTGAAAACAAGCAGTATGTAATCAGATGGCGGATTGTATCCTGGAATCCGGTTTATTTCTGAATTGCATTTCTAAACATGCAGAAAAGAAAAGGGACCCCTGTTCGGTCGGAGCAATACTTATTTCATATATTTGCCAATGTTGGCAAAAGGTAAATCCATATTTATAGTAAAGCCTGTGTCAGCCCACTTCTTAAGTTCCTCTTAATGCTGAGTAAGAGAGAAGTTTGATGAGTGGGCGTAATCTGCGTGGGCTTTTTAGGTGTATCGTTAAATGCTTTTAGGTATGTGAAAGTGTCAGAGTACCTGTTACTAGTTTTTTTTTCTTTGTGTTACTGGGGAGAGATTTGTGTACCTGCTTTTTATTAACTCATTGGATTTCAAGAAAACCGAGTGTCTGACCGGCAGCAGTGCGAGGTTGCTGACAGAGCATGGGGTTCCCTTGTGTGGACCCAGGTGAAGTGGTTTGTGTGCCTCTAAAGCAGTGCTAGGCTTGTGGGCAGAGCTCCTGTTGTCCTTTGACTGAACATTAGTAAACCCAGCAGGGAAGATTTTGCAGAAATCTTGAAGTGGAAGCCCTGTTGGGGTGCTGTTTTCCTGTACAATTGTAGGAGCCTTGCAGAGTGAGCTGCGCAAACCCATGTTTTGGGTAGAAGCCTTGTCAGCATGTTCAGCTCTCAGCAAGAGGGATGATCTGTAAAACAGTGCTTTTCAGTTCACATTGTTGTCTATTTCTGATGTCTTTTTTTCACTGGTCACTAAGGCAAATGGCCAAGCTCTGTTAGCAGGAGCTAGTGGTTGGAAAGTGAAGTCCTGTCCAGGGTCTGGCACAGGACCTGGTGAGGGTAGATACTTCCCTTGATTTATGCCTGGAACATTGAGATCTCTCCTATCTCTGTCCAGGCCCTTTCTGAACATGTGCTGTGAAAGCTACAGCCGTATATAGCATCAGCACAGACCCGAATCAATACCTACCGAAAGGGATAGGCGGGGCTGTGCATTGTTAATGCTATTTAGGACAGCGGGAGACTGCCGCGCGTCTTCCCGTAGGACACAACTCAGCATCTATTTCCAGAGGTGAAGACCACCTACAGCAACCTCCTGCTGTGTCAGAGGACTCGCTGACAGTCGTTTCCGGCTCATCTTTAAGCATCATCACTGTTTTCCCCAATCCATTTTTTCTAGTGAGGAATCTTCTAGTCCAGGTTGATTTTTTTTTTTTTTTTTTTAAATTTTTAAGTTTAGTCACTGCATTATGACAGCTCCTGATACCTTGCTCCTAAAAATTCGCTCTTCTGAAGATCCCTGGAATTACATACTGGGTGTGCTTGGAGGTAAAGGGCACACTAACGCCCATGCCGCATATGGCGCTCTAGAAATGCTGACACTGGTCTGACACTCACTGAAAACCCAAATTTTATTCCTCTCCCCCCTCAGCTTCTGCACAGCACTTCACTGCAAATGCAGACATCTGCTGATTTCTGCCTTTCCTGGCTGGCTCTCTACAGAGCCTCAGTAAAACTGAGTAAAGCCCCGAGGCTTGTTCCTGTGCTGGTGGTCCCTTCCTTCCTGAGCAGACCAGCTCAAAATAGCCAAGGATGCTTCGTTAAGGTTGGAGCAAAGGAAAAGTGCTTGTGCTCGTGCCTCGCAGTTGTACTGGCTGATTCTGTCAGCTTTTATCCTGCTCTGTGCCCGGGAGAGGAGTTTTTCTGCAGCTTCAGCTTTCTTGTCTGCACATTCTTTGTATCCAGTGGGACGTGGTTGGAGCTCAAGCTGAATGGCAGTTCACAGAAATCATAGAAGAGGGGCAGTCGGTCCTGAAGGTGGCTGCTGTCTGTGGCATTTACCAATATTAGGGTGGAAAATCTGACATAATGAGGAGTTTCTTACTCTAAAGTGCATTGGACATTTTCTCTCTGGCTTGGTTGAATTCCTGGGGCAAACTCCATACTGCAAGAGAGCAGCAAGCAAGGTGCCCACTTTTTGTACTGCTTCCGTTGCCCGCTTTTCAATACCACCCTTTTCTTTTGTGGGTCATTTACTCTTTCTCTGTCTTGGGGAAGTGAGAGCAAAGCTTTCCCAAGATGTTTTGCTTCTCCATATTGAGCATGCCATAACGTGCCTGCAGGCGGTAGCTTGTCCTGTCTTGGAGGGCCCTGGAGACCCACAGGCAAGGACAAGGCTGCCTGCTCTGAGTCGCGTGGGTGCCTCCACCCAGAGCCTTGGCTGACCAGTGCCTTGTTCCTGGCTGTAGGCAGGCTCTTGGGACAGGCGGCTGTGCTCAGGGACTCTTACTGCTCACCGTTACCGCCCTCGCAGAGGTCCGGACGTGTGTGATTAAGTAAGTGACAGTTTCTGTAGATGAAGGCGACTGAGCGACCATCAGCAGTAGCTCCTGGCTTTCTCTGCTCACAGAGCCTGGAGCAAAACAGGGCAAAGTGCCTGTGGAAGTACGTCTTGCGATCCTGGAAGTCTTTGCTGGAGGAGCTACCAGGATCTCTCATGTGAGTGGGACTAAGAATAACTGCGTCCTCTCTAGCGCTGTTTCTAGACAACGCTACCCAGAAAATACATTCATTTTTGTTTATGGCTTGTGAAGGAGCTACTCAGTTTCCAGCCTGTGCCTGCAAAGAAAAATATGTTGCAGGTCATGATCTTCTCAACTTCCATTTCTTGCAACTTCTGAAAATTTCTGACCTGTGGAATTATAGTCTGAGGCTGTATAAGGACAATAGTGGGCTCTTCTTCCAGAGCACTCGTACCACGTGCTCTGCATGCCATAACGAAGTTGTAAATGCAGAGGGTTAGCTTTAAAACCAAGAAAGTCCTATTTCTACCTTTTGAAGAGGTCTAGGCACTATGGAGGAGCATATCAAATGAGAAGGGTAGCTCTCAACCAGTTCTTGTGTTGGGCAATAGTTGGCTTGGAAGAAAAAAAGCTGTAATTGGAATGAAGTTTCACAGCAGGGGTGCAAGCTTTCCTCATGCAGTTTGATAATGTTTTTGGACACGAAGCTTGATTTGAAGCACTCGCATTTTAGCTCTTTAAATCTTACATCCTAACGCAGGGATTCACAGGAAGGAATCCTTGCTGCCTCAGCACTGCCTCAAAGTGCATCGTTGGCCCGTGAGGTATCAATTGGAAAAAAAGCGATAGGAAAGTCAATCGCTTAATCTGGAAACCTGAGAGCAATATAATAATTTTTGGTTTTGTTCATACTCTCATCCCTTCGTTGTACTGGTGTGGATGTTTTAGGATTGCTCTGTAAGACATGACCATTGTTACATGACTTGAGGTTGAAAACAAAACCAAATCCTCCGGTGGGAACAAAACGAGGGTTTTAACTGACCTCTTCGCTGATCTTGGTGTGGTCTCTCAAATAGGATGGCTTAGGCCATGGCTTGATCAGACAGTGGGCCTGGAGCTGTGTTCCTGGTGCTGGTGCCTTAATCACGCCCTGTGTGGTCACCTTTGAGCATTAATCTGACACCATGAATTTGTACCAGCACAAAAAATGTTGCTGCATTCACGTCTGGGGATCATGTGTTGCATCTGTTAGAGAGCGTATCTGATTACATTTAATGGAGAGCCCATAAATAATAATTTTTTTGGAAGTGGGGTATTCATGAAGTGGCTGGAGCAAGTCCGCAGCCCGTTCTCCCAGGAGCATCTCTGGTTGTCTTTATGATGCTTTTGCCCGCGTCTCTCACAGGTAATGCATGCACGTTGGTAGTTAGAAATGCATTTGTTGAAGTAATGCTGAGCTGAACGCATCCTCGTCCTTTAGGCAGTCATTGATCTCACACTGGACTTCAGCTGACTTCCCCCGAAAACCGCTCCACTGAACTTTCACTTATGTTACTGTCACCCTTAGGCAGCTCCTATGATGAGAGGCCCCCACCCTGGGGGGGAGTGGCCCCATGCACCGGTACATGCTGTGGACAAACTGCTGGAAAGCAGCTTCGTGGAAAAAATCTTGAGTGTTCTGGTTGACATCAAGTTGAACGCGAGCCAACAACGTACCCTTGCAGCAAAGGAGGTCAGCAGCATCCTGGGCTGTGTTACGCTGAGCATTGCCAGCGGGTCCAAGGAGGGGATCCCTCCCCTCGGCACTGGTGAGGGCGCACCTGGAGTGCTGTGTCCAGTTCTGGGCTCCCCAGTACAAGACAATCACGGACGTTCTGGAGGGTAATTAATGTGATGAAGGGATTGGAGTATCTGTTAGCGAGGAGAGTCTGAGCGAGCTGGGATTGTTTAACCAGGAGAAGAGGAGTCTTGGGGTGGGGGCAGAGGGAGTCTGATGAGTGTGTTTAAATACATGTTCATGGGAAAGAGTAAAGAAGATGAAGTTGGCGTCTTCTCAGTGGTGCCCAGTGAAAGGTCAAAGGGCACACATCGAAATACAGGGAATTCAACTAAAATGAGAAAACTTTGCTTGCTGTGAGGGTGGTCAAGCACTGGGATGGGTTACCCAGAGAGGTGGTGGAGTCTCTGTCCCTGGAGCTGTTCAGGACCCAACTGGACAGTGCCCTGAGCAACCTGCAGGAGCCGACACTGCTTTGAGCAGGGGCGTTGGACTAGATGGTCACCAGAGATCCCTTCCAATGAGAAATAGTCTGTCATTTGCTTCTAGAGAAGGGAACGGTTGGGTTTCCCAGTGAGTCCCCACTCACCTGTCCTGCCCTGAATTCTTGAGCAGAGTTTTGCTTTATTCGAGATACCTTTGGACCTGCTAGTGATATCCCAGTGGTTTCAAGTCTGTTTTGAACACAGAAGTTAATTGATGGAGTGCAAGACATTGCAATGTGATCCAAAATATTCTGTTTAGCTTTGCCTTTTTATCGGAGAACATGACACCAAGGGTGATTCTTTGTCGTTTTTGCCGTGTGTGTTTCTTGCCCCGTGGATTGTGCTTTGCGTTTCTTGGTGAGCTGTTGGAACAGTGTTAGCAGTGTCGTGTCCGACTGTCATTCATACGGAGCAGGTGGAAGTCTGTGGCTGATCAGCTGTAAGTCATGCATCACAGCTGGTCTGTCCTTCAGCAGCTTTGCTGTTTGGAGGTGCCCGACTGTAGGTCTGGGATTCGTTTCTCCCCGAAGTAGCGTGTCTGAGCTGGCCAGTTGTGTCTTGCTCTGTAGTGAATGAAGAGTTGTCACCACTGGCAGTGGCGTGGTTCCTGTGACCAAATGCGGGTTGATTTGAAATGTTCCTAGGTGAGAGGAATTGTACTCTAAACTCCGGCTGTGCGGATAGCTGTTGGCTGTGAGGGTAACTGTTGTCCCCCCTCTAAAGGGAGCTTAGGGTGACCCCATCCTCTGCTGCAACACTGGTTGAATGCTGTTCTGTGACAGTTGGGTAAGAGTCTTGCTTTTGGTTTTACAGAATTCTTGTAATAGCTGCCTCTTTCCAATGTCTACATGGGGCTCCAAAAGCTCCAGCTGTACAACGTGTCCAGGTTGCTGTTTTATTTCTCCTGGCAGTGTGACAGCCGTTGTGAGTGCATCCCCTTTTGATGGCATAACTTGATTATTGTGATTCCAGCTCACGGGGCCTTTCAGCAGGACTCTTGCCCATGGCTTGCGTGGGCTGCGGCAGCACGTTACATTCCTGGCATGGCACGCTGTGATCGTATTATGCCTGTTTAGCATTCTTTATATTTGCTGCCTATTAAGTAGCAAATTAAAAGCCAGCTTCATAAGCTTGCAGTTGAAGCCTTGGTCCATATGCTAGCAAACCATTTCTTACTGTTCTTCAGGGGTATATGGGACAGCAGCGTTCTTTGCAAGGAAAATAAGCGGGTATGCTACAACATGTCGTGGCTTGCTAAAGCTTTTGGTGGCTGGCTTAAAGTGTCAATGTTTAGATGATCTTGAAGATTTGTAGGCCTGCAAAATGTCATCTAGAAGAGCAGACAACCATGTAACTGTAGAGCTCTGGGTCTTTGTTTTCATCCAAAATTAGAAAACTTAGAAGCATTGGCCCAACTTGCAGAGTTGATCCTGTGTGACTTCTTACAGCATTCAGGAAACTATGACCCTGACAGAACACACTTTGTGTCTGGACACCACAGCTCCTCCGTGGTAAGTGTGACCCCAAAAAATCTAACAGGAAAATAGTTTCCTCAATTTGCTTTGTTTAAAAACAACAGCAAACCCCCCAAACTTAAGCCCTCCCCCAGCTTCTCTGGGGAGAGTAGAGAGGAAGAATCACAGTGAAACCCAGGGCTGTAGCACTGGGAGGAAACGTCAGCACCTGTACGCTGTAATTTAGTGGATGACAGGGGACAGGCTTTTTGTCAAGGCCCTCAGAGCTGTGTGACTGGTGAGAACAACACTTTTCTTGGAGACCTTGGTATCCCCTTGCATGTGGGGAAAAGCTGCTGAAGTTGCAGGTTGAGGCTATGTGAGACGTGTTGGGAAATTGGGAGTGTCACAAACCAGGTCCCAATAATTCTGCAGGACATGAGATGCGTTACAAACTGCTGCCTATTTTTGGATAGCATTTGTTTTTATGGAGTAGAGTACCAGCTTTGACACAGTTTAGAGTCAGTATGCCTGTATGTCCAAGCTGGAGGAGGAACCCCTCTCCTAAAGATGACATTCGCATCTTAAGGTTTAAGGCTGTGTTTGAGCAGCACAGTGGAGTATGTCCAAAATGGTATCAGCTTTTAAAGTAGTGTTAGAAGATGAGACTTTAAGTCTAGCTGTTCAAAAGGTGGTTATCAAGGCTCCCTCTGCATTGTGTGAAGAGAGAGAGCTTCCTCGAAAGTACGGAGACTCCCTCTTTAGGTCCCTCTGAACGATGGCACAGCTGATTGGTGTACAAGTCTGAAAGGTGCTTTGGCTTTAACTCATCTGGATGGGCTTTGTGCCTGGATGCTGGGGCTGGGACTCTCCTGGGACAGCCTTGGGATGGATGCTGGGGCTCTCCTGGGACAACCCTGTGAGAGGCCCCATCGGGGTGTCCTTCTTGCGCATCTGTAATTTGGCTTCCCACCTGCCATTCTGCTCCTCTGGGCTTGGGGATATGGGTTTTAGTGGACTGATGGCTCTCCTGTGCTGGGCCTGGGCAGAGTTGAGTCAGGTATTATTCAGGTTCCTCCGCCCGTCACTGTCTCTCTCGGCTCCTTTGCGTGTGTGCCAATGAGCTTTTATCACAAACCTAACAGTTTTAACTCCGTGATAGGCCTTTTCTTGCTGGCAAGGAAGATTGGCTTTGAATTAAGTGACATCAGATTAAAAACTTTTGTGACTGCTTTTACTTATGCAGGTCCAAATGAAGAACTGGCTCTTACTTCACTGCAGCCTTTTCTGGTGTGACTCTTCCTTTGAAAAAGTCAACTTTGTGGGTGGGCACCCAGTGATTCCTGGCCTGCTGCCCTCAGCCCAGGATGTTGGCAGGTAACACAAGGTGAACATGTCTCCATGTTCCTTGTTGGGTTGTAGCTCATATCCACCTCATCTTCTTGCATGTGATGAACATCCTTTTAGGCAACCGGTCCCGTTTCAAACTTTGCAGTACTAATTTTGGAGGGTGTTTTCCAAGCTCTGCTGCTCGTCCTTGGGCACGCACAGCAGCTCCTGTGTGCGTTTGTGCTGTTAGAGGTTGGTGCTGGCACTGCAAACTCGTCCCCGTGCTGCAGAGCAGATTTGACAGGCTCTTAGAGAAGTAGTGAAGCTTATGATGAGGATCAGCCAAGAAGGGAAAGATCAAGGGTTGATTTGAGATTTCCGTACTCCATCTCTTCTTAATGACCCATGGAAGAGACTGTGCTGCAGGCTTAGCCTGCTGCTGCTGATCACCTTAATGTGAGAATGAGTCTGGGAGCTTTGGGACAGCGTCTGTCCGGTCACCGAGTCAGCAGTCGTGTTCCTGTGCCCGTTCAAGAGTGTTTTACTTGCAATTGCACCAGCCCCCTCTTCCCCTTCGCTCCTCGCCAGCTGTTTAAACAAGTTGTCATGAACAGGTTGACCTTTTGGTGCAGGAGATAACTGGGAGGAGAATTCCTCAGGAATGCTTTTCGTTACTGAGCTGCCCTCCTGGGCTTTTCACAGGGCTTGATGAACTCCAGGAATATACCTTTCTTTTCTTTTTTAATTGCTCTTCAGGGAGCTGCCTTTGGGGCAGTGTTTAATGCCAGCGCCTGAGGTGTGGATGTTTTCAGGTAGAAATGATGTAAGACAAGAAGAGAAACAAGTACTTAGTAATTACTGTTCAGTTCTCTGTCACCATTGTCTCTTCTCCCTTTATAGGTTTCCTCTTGTTAATCTGCATGCTGAAAGCAGGAGAGACGTTGCTGCCTCGCAGCATACGTTTGCGTACACAGCTATGCGGTGCTTCGTTTGCGATGTGGAGGGCGGTGGATAGTCAGGGTCATGGGACCTGATGCTGAAGACTTAAGAGCATTTGCAGTTCTGTTTCTGCTCCTCCCTATATGTGTCAGGTTAGGGCTGGAGCCTTCTGTGAGCAACCTGGATGTACTAATCTTGGCAGAACATTATCCACTTCCCAGGAGCTGCATTAATTTCTGCGCGGGGCGTGAACTGAATCAGATCACAGGAGGTCTGCAGGGCTGGCACGGGTGTACGGGGTGTGTTGGGCAGCTGCGAGGGAGCAGGGCTGCCTCCCTTCTGGTCTGGCACGAGCTGTGCAGTTGGTTCAGGCACTTTCTTTCGGCTTGACTCGTGACCTAACTGGCCGGGGTGCTGGCTGTACAACTGCGAGAACTTCCTTTGCTTCCCGTAGACCCCAGTGTTTGTCCTGTAGCTAAGGAATCTGTTTCTTTCCAAAATACACTAATAAAATTTTTTTTGCAAAGAACGCAAGTAGTTTTTCACTCCTTGTTAGCTCGCCACTGCTGGAGACGGCTGCCTCCCTCCCCAGCAGTCATCAGAGCAGATGCACCATCCGAGTGCTCCTCCTGTACCGCAGAGCGTAATCAAGCGTCCTAGCTCAATGATGATGAAAATAATTGGAGTAAGTAGCTGCCTTTGCTCTTCAGTGGGTTAGAAAGTGATCGACTGAGTGGTGTGCATTAACATTCAGGTGTTAATGCTGAGTGTCTGTATGGTGTGTCGTCTTCAGGCAGAGCAGGGCGTCTATCCATTTCAGGCCTGGTGGCACGAGTCTCCGGCTGGATCACTGCTTGTCCGCATCCTTCCCTACGCCCAAGCGTGGGAAAACACGCTTTCAAGTTTATTGTTGCCTTTTCCATCGGCTGGATAATAATAGAGGTAAATCTTACAATTGCTCCTTTTCTGTTCTCCCTGTTTCTTCACTGCGCATGGCCTCTCTCTATTTTTAACCTGCTGCATTCAAGATTTGTTTTCCTGAGCCCTCATGACCTCAGTGATATTTTGACTTTGGGGTATTTAAGAAACAGCATTGTAGGCATCTTGCGTAGTCGGGCGTGACTATTGTTGTTGCCAGCCGAATAGTACTTATTTTTTTGGCGGCTTCTTGCGTTCTCACCTTTCAGTAGCTAAGAGAAGAGCCCCTGCAGGCTCTCTGTATCCACTCTCTTGTCTATTTACAGCTGTACACAGCAACCGTGTTTATTAACAAGTTCTTGGAAGTGGAATCCTCTAGAATAGAAATCGTGACGCTGCAGCGTGTCTAGAGAAAGGTTTGGTACAAATGCCTTGGCCAGTGCGTGCATTGAGATGGCATAATTGTCATCTTTGGTACTCCTGTAGTTCTGCTGATTTCCGCCCCCCCAGGAACATAGGCATACCTTAGCAGAAATATAGCTATTTTTATTGCTTTATATGGGTCCACAAAATGTTTTTGTTTTTTTTTTTTTCCATTGACTGTTCAGAGTGGGTTTGCTGAGACAAAGATAAATCAAACTGGATATTTTAATGTCCCTTCAGTCTTGCATCCCTCCCTGCAAGTGCTGGGTATGACAGAAGGTGGAATAATGAACTCAGTGCTCAGTTAAGGGCAGTATATCTCTCTAAAACTTGCTGTGATTAATTGCATACTTGAAGCTTTATGTTTGAAGCCTCTGGTAATTTGGAGTTGTTTACAGAGTACTTTTTTCTTGTTACCTCTAGTTTTAAGAAACAGACCATTTTAGAGATCCAGGAATGGTTGGGATGGCATTCTGCTGGTACATAAATGCGATTAATTGACCATCACCTGCAATTTGTCCACCACAGATCTGTGGAGAGTGATTGTCTAAAGGGTGGTTTAGCACAGAAATGGATGTAATACCTTGAATTAGGAAATACACTGGCAGCTGCAAAACAATTTTTCTTCAAGCCTCTTTGGTTCAAATCTGCATAATTAGCTTTTCTTACTTTATGTAGTGATTAGTTGTTTAAGGATCTGTTTGCCTTTTTTGCTGTTTCATGATATCCCTTAGAGACCCCCAGTCTTGCCCAGTTTTGTGAATTGTCCATTAAAGCCTTTTGATCCCCATGTGACTGAATGGGAGATGACCTGAAATCGTGATGGTTGCTTCCCTCTGCTCCTCAACTCAGATGCAGTGGACCGGTTTTGCCTTGGTTTTGTTGAGGCATACAGTTGGGCTTCTGTAATATCAGTTTTATTTTATTTCTCCTTAGAAATGCTCTCTTGTGGTCTTAGAATAAGCCAGCAAGGTTTAGCCTGGAGAAGGGGAGACTGAGAGGGGATCTTATCAACGCTTACAAATATCTTAAGGGTGGGTGTCAGGGGGATGGCGCCAGGCTTTTCAGTGGTTCCCAGCGACAGGATAAGGGGCAACAGACACAAACTGAAACACAGGAGGTTCCATCTGAATATGAGGAAAAACTTCTTTACTTTGAGGGTGTCAGAGCACTGGAACAGGCTGCCCAGAGAGGTTGTAGAGTCTCCTTCTCTGGAGATACTCAAAACCCGCCTGGACGCGATCCTGTGCAACCTGCTGTAGGTGAACCTGCTCTAGTGGGGGGGTTGGACCAGATGATCTCCAGAGGTCCCTTCCAACCCCAACCATTCTGTGATCTGCTCTATCAGTAACAAACTGAGCAACAGGACTCAAGGCGCTCTGTCTTTGAGTGCCGTGGTTCTTAAAAACGAGCGTATGGAGGCACTGCCAGCATCTCCTGCGGCACTCGTCAGCCTGTGCCCAGCGCATGGGGTGGGTAGTGATGGTGTGGCTGAGGACTGACGGAGTAGGAATCGGAGACAAGTTGGTGCCCGGAAAGGAAAACCTGTTCCTGTGCTGTGGAGTAGGGGAGAGGGAACTTGAGCCCTGAGGCTGAACAATTTTGTCTGGACTCTGATAGTGGGTCCATCGCTTGACCGAGGAGGCGTTTGGTCCAGTCGGCTGGGTCTGTGAGCTCCCCTCTTCGGGGACGCGCGTTGCAGAGCACCCTTCCTTGGCTATGAAGGGGGGCAACTGCTTGCCAGACTCCTTGAATAAAAATTGCAATAGCACCTTACGTTTTTGAAGATCATCTAAGATGTGCCTTGTTTTTTGCTAGTAAACAATTCCAGGTGAATTCACAACTGGTGACAAATTGGGTGAAACTTAAGTAGCGATCAAAAATGTATTCCAATAACCAATTTAAAGAAAGTCTCTGAGCGTATTTTTCTCTTTTAGGTTTAAACCATCTGTCCTTTGATCCTGCCAGCAACAACGAATCTCTGCAGTTCGGCAGCGCTGCTGGCCCGCGGGTGTCGGAAAGCCCAGCTGAGAATGGAAGCGATCCGGGCAAGAAGAGGAAGAGAGCAAATGTTCCTCCAGGTGAGCTGAGTAGCAGCTTGGTGGCTGGCAATAGAGAAGGCATCCAGATAAGCGCAGACCAAAACGGCTGCTATGCTAAGGTGTTAATGCAGAAGGTGGGCAGATGGAAATGAAGTTGTGGTCTGGTACTGCTTGCAGTCAGACCACTGTTCGTGGTTCCATGCTTGCATGGCTTTGGGTGAGTGCTCATTGCTGTTTCTGTGCAAAACAAAAGCAACTTCTGTATTTTTTTAAGCGTTGTGGAATCTCTATACCTGTCCCAGTAGATTTATCCTTATTTTCAAACTGGACAATATCTCAATATTAAAATCATGACGATAATGAAAAGCATAATAAGGCAGATCAGCCTCAATGATTGGAGACATTCATGTTTAAGATAATGTCATAAAAGCAAATTGTTAAATGGACCATAATAGCTTATGATGCTGTAATATCAGATCTAGGAGTGTTACTGAAGCTGGCATCAAAGAAATTTTCCTTGTATTTCTCAGAGTGATTGGAAAAAACCGAGGTGGAATAATGTATTTGCAGATTATATTGTGGTTGAAAAGTGCAATCCCGCCAGTGTGACTGGGGAAACATGGCATCTGCTCATGCCACGAAGATGAGATGTTATATACATCATGTAAATAGCAGTCTGCAGGACTTAGTTGTGTAACTTTTCTGTAGAGAGATGCCAAGTGCAGGAGGGGAAGGACTAGGCTGGACCAGCGGCAGAGGTGCCGTTTTGCAGCAGACGGCCATCTTCCCGAGAGAAGGCGATGTGCAAAGCATACGGTTGCAGAAAGAGAGGTTCTAATGTAATTGGGTAGCGAGAAAGTCCAACTCCATTTCCCTGAAGAGAAAAATCCTTTAAAGGAAACTTGAAGGAAAATCCGGAACTTTAAAGGTAATAGTCCAGCACAGTTTAGGGATGGTTTTGAGATGCTGATAGTGAGAGCACAGGAGAGCTCCACTGGGAGTGTGGAGCTTAGCCTCTTGACTGAGGGCTTGTCCTGTCCTTCTAATGTGTCTCCTTCTGCCTCCCTGTCCTTCCCCTTCTCATTTGTGCTTGAATGAACTGTGTCTCCTTTATAATCCCTCGAGAAAATAGTCTTTTTTTGCAGCTGCTTTCCATTTTTCTCTCTAGATTACCTCTGATAAGCTTTTTTTGGTTCCAAATGTCTGCCACATTCACCCTTCTGCATCCTCATTTCTTGATTCAACTAAGATGAATTACCCTAAGATATCTCCTTGCAGCCAAAGCAGGACTCCTTTTCTTTGTTGTGATCCTGTTGTCTCTGTGACGCAGTCGGCAAGATAATAGCTTTCTCATCTCCTTGTAGAGATTTTATCCAACTGTGGAACAAGACGTAACTGTGAGTTCAGTTTGTGTAGTGTCAGGTGCTACAAAATTGTGATCTCCCTGTTCTGTACCAAGAAGCTATGAACATCAGGGATCTCTCGGAGGCATAACAACCTGAGTGTTTCCCTTGGGATTCGGGTAACATACTGATGGCGTGCAAGTACCTCGCCTTCCAAATGTGTGTACCTTGCACTCCCAGAAGTGTGTGAAGCAGATGTGGGGCCTGTTCAGAGGTGCAGGAGGAGGAAGACTTTGGAGGAAACCTCCTTTGTCCCTCTGGGGATACTTTTTGCATTTGGGCACCTCTAGTTAAAACCTGTGCAAACAAAAAGAACAAGCATATGTCTTGGTGGTACATGGAAGTAACCAGCTAAAGGCATGGTTGACCCACCTAAATCACTGACGAAGATTTGAATGCTTGATTAAGCCACATGTTTGTATAATGTTGATGGTTCCACCTGGATTGCCAGATAACTCTGCTAGACCTTGAGTAAATAACACTGGTAGTGCTGTCAGCAGCATGACGTTCTTTGCTTCGTTTCCCCTTTTAGCATGGAGGAGAAATGTCTTCAAATGGCAGTGGAAGTACTCTCTGCTGGAACAGACTGGCCGTCTCTGTTAAATCCAGTGCAGTTATGATAACTTATACTGCTGAATGTTTGTCCTTTGTTCATAAATCTCTTGGGATTAATCAAAGCCTACTCCTTACTTTTAATCATTGTTCCTTTAAGGCCCCTTAGAGCTCTTTATTGTAGTAGATAAACCATGATTTATTTAGATGCTCTTGGAAGGCAGTCTTTTTGTAGACCTTGCTTCTGTAAAATGTCGTCTACTCAAGAGGGACAGAAACGTGGGGGTTTTTTGGTGTTTTTTTTTTTCCCCATTTGCCTCTTTCCTATGCATTAGGTTCACATCTGGTTTTGGGTGCTGATGCTGCAGAGCCTTGCTGGGCAACGTATGCCCTGCAGAAGAGTTAAAACGTGCGCTAAGCTCTTAATCACTTTTTTCCTCTCAGCAGATGGTGGCAGAAATCTAAGCCTCGACTCCATTCCGATGGGCTTGCCAATGTCAGACCCAACTGCCTGGACAACTGCGATGAACAATCTAGGGATGGCTCCCATGGGGATGACAGGACAGCCCCTCCTGCCCGGTATGTCAGCTTGCTCAGACTGTGCCCACCTTTTCTTTCAAACACATCTTTGGGAAGAACCTCTTTGAGTTGAGTCAGATAAGTGCCTACTGCGTACAAAAAACATTAATAAGCTGTGCTTGAAATGCATTAATGTCTGCAAGTGATTTATTTAGAGGCAAGTGATTTATTTAGAGGCCAGTGTTTTAAGACTGATTTCAGAGGAAACGAGAATACATGTTTTTTGATGCAAACCATGGTTATTGTGGGGTACCTCTAGATACTCTGCAGTGGACCAGCAGGAGGAGGGTCCCATGCAGAGCTCAGGAAAACAGTGACATCAAGTAACACGTTATTCTAAGCTGAACTGGAACTGCTTAAAAGGAAGGGTGGGAGGGAGATGAAGAGGAAGGCAATAGGGCAGTAAAATGGGTATGGCACAAATCAATGGAAGCTTTAGCTCCAGAAATGACCACCTTGTAGTCCAGAGTGCATGTGCATGGGTGAGTCACCCTATCCAGGGTTTGTTAAAGAGCTCCTGTAGGAACAGAGCTGTGGTGTACCTGGTTTCTCAGCAGCGCAGGATGCCTGTGCATCAAAATCCTGAAATGAAATTACTGTTTCAGTGCTTTACTGCATTAAGTGCTTGAGAAGGATGCTGTCTCCTGCCTGAATAATTGCCTGCTCGCCTGGGGAGGGAGCATCTGTGTTGGCAGCACTCTACAATCCTATTTCTGTTCTTGTGGCATGGAGCAGGTAGTTTGCTGTGCAGCTGATACTATATTTAACAGCATCACTTAACTTGGCCTAAAGTTTTGCATGCAGTCTGTACTCTTCTGTCCCCTAGGCCTTGTTTCGCATTTGTCTTTGCTGTAGGGGTGGTGTTTTCATGTCATTCTGCTGCTCACATGCTTCTGTCAAATAAAAATCAGTAGAAGTCTGTCCTAGGAGAGCACACAAGTTTGAAGCCAGTCTCCCATTCCCTGTTGTACGAATAGGGGAAGGCTTCTGAGTGATGTTTGTTTTGATCCTTTTGAGATCAGGCGGTCTGCGCCCAACACAAACAACTCGGAATGTTTTAGAAGGAGCAAAATGTTTGTGTGTGTTTTTTTTTTTGTTTGTTTTGGTTTTTTTTTTGTTTGTTTTGGTTTTTTTTTTGTTGGTGTTTTGGTGTTTTGGGGTTTGTTTTTTTGTTTTTTTGTTTTGGGGTTTGTTTTTTTGTTTTGGGGTTTGTTTTTTTGTTTTGGGGTTTTGGGGTTTGTTTTGGGTTTGTTTTTTTTTTCTTCTGATCTGGCCGCAAGAGAGCAGGATGCTCTGGTGAATATGGATCAGTTCCCAAGCACAGTGATGGTTTGAAATTTAAACCAGTCATTTCTATAGTATCTATTAAAGATGAGAGACAATGGAAGCTTGACATGCTTTGGGCCATCTTTGCTGAAAGCTAGGTGGGACTAAAGTTTCAGGTCACAGTAAAAAAAAGTCTAAAAATGCTTAAGAATTTACCAGCCAATTTCTGTTCCTACAGATGAAGTAAAGCATATAGTTGTGAGATGCTTTAAGAGGACCTCAATGTCTAAAATGAATGCAGAGCACCTTTCACTCCATCCAGCTACTGCCAGCTTTGTATAAAAAAGGTTATCACAGCTTTCACCAAAAAGTAACTGCCAGGCCTTGAGGACTTTTTTCTTCTTTTTCTGTTCTTAAAAATGGAGACTGGCTCTTCTGAATCTGCTTCTTAAGCCTCTCGGATGCTGGCCTGTAGCCATGGGCTCAGCTTCTTAACAGAAGAAGCAGATCTCTACGCAAGCTGGCAAATAGTCTTACGCATTGCTGGTCGAGCAGTAAACAGCGGGGCTCACCACAAATCCAACAACCACGGGCTCTGTTTGCCCTTGCA
Organism: Balaeniceps rex; assembly: GCA_013401315.1. Taxonomy (NCBI): domain Eukaryota; kingdom Metazoa; phylum Chordata; class Aves; order Pelecaniformes; family Balaenicipitidae; genus Balaeniceps; species Balaeniceps rex. The sequence goes on from VYZW01023125.1 coordinate 44,866, forward strand.
TACACACTTTCTACTTTTCTTTATAACATGATAGTTCATTATTCTGCTAGTTCTTTTCCTTCTGATAATTGTATACATTCATGCTTTTAGAAAGCTGTAAGTCTTGCTTAATCAGGGAAATGCTCATCTTGGCTTTCTCCTCCCTCGGATTCCCCAAGCTCCTCTGTTCCTGCATTAAGGATTTTCTCCGATTGGCATCCATACCCATTGCTGTCAGCTAACCTTGAAGCAGTAACAAATTACCAGGACAAGGTGAGACTGCTCTCATTGTCATGAAGAATTATAAAATGTGAAGGGACTGAATTTAGAGGCTTGTGAAAGTTGTAGCAGTGGGTTCACTTGCCTGTCCTTGACATGTGGCAGGTAGCCCAGCATGACCCCCGGTACCTCTGGCTGTAGCACTGGGAAGAACAGCCACCACCATGCCAAGGATGGTGGGGAGGTGGCTGAAACGCACCTTGTTTTGCCCTTCTTGCTGCCAGCACTGAGGTCGTGCTCTTGATCTCTTGGGTGTACCTATATCACGCTGTGTTGGGAAGACAAATGGGATCCTGGACTCTTAACACATGGATGTTTTGAACGGTCTCTGCATTTTCCAGCAGATCACTGTGTGTTCCGTGTATCTGCCATCCTCTTGCTGTCTCAGCAGTGAGAGCTTTGGCTATTCCTCTTCATTCCAGTTGCTCTTGATAGGCAGCAGTGGGCAAGGTCCACATCCCTCCCTGCTGACGTTTTGGAGTACAGCTCCAGGGAAACAAAGAGTTTCTTTACCATTTCAAGAATGCTTTAACAGGAGGACGCCAAGGCTGTGTGTAGCAGGGCACAGAGGTGTAAAACGCTACTTAGCTGTAGTCAGTGCTAACTAAAGCCTAGAAACAAGTTAAGCAGAGTAAGGCATCCAGTAAGGCATCCAGTAAGGTGTTGCCTTAAATGCTTCTGTGCATTTTACCCAGAATTATTCTGGCACGTTCTTAGCTGCTGAAATTGGTACACTTGTCTAGTTTGCAAGGTGATGCCCTTAACCCCGTGTCGCAAGCTGTCTGCACTACTAAACTACTAATGAAACCAAACTGGGTTGGTGTCCTGGTTTCGGCTGGGATAGAGTTTATTTTCTTCCTAGTAGCTGTCATAGTGCTGTGGTTTGGATTTACTTTGAGAATAATGCTGATAACACACCGATGGTTTAGTTGTTGCTAAGCAGTGCTTACACTAGGCAAGGACTTTTCAGCTTCTCATGCTCTGCCAGAGAGAAAGTGGGAGAGGGCACAGCCAGGAGAGCTGACCCAAACTGCCCAAAGGGCTATTCCATACCATATGACATCATGCTCAGTATATAAACTGGGGGGAGTTGGCTGGGGGGCAGCGATCGCTGCTCGGGGACTGGCTGGGTGTCGGTCAGCGGGTGGTGAGCAATGGCATCGTGCATCACTTGCTTTGTATATTATTATTACTATTATTATATTGTTGTTATTACTACTACTATTTTACTTTATTTCAATTATTAAACTGTTCTTGTCTCAACCCATGAGTTTTCTCACTTTTACTCTTCCGATTCTCTCCCCATCCCACCGGGGCAGGGGGAGCGAGCGAGCGGCTGGGTGGTGCTTAGTTGCTGGCTGGGGTTAAACCACGACAGTTGGCTTTTACACTGTTTCCATATGCCGCAGATTTCTTTATGTGGATAAACCTTCCTGGGGAAGGTTTTGATGCTAGGTGGGAGATGGTGTCTACAGAGTGGAAAAGGAAGTAGTTTATTTGAACAGAAAATTTATTTGGCTGAGGCAATTGCCAATGAAATAGTTTTTAAAAGGTTGTTTTAAGGGCACAAATCTAAAGTTCTGGTGAGTTGTATTGCCATGTTCCCTCTCTAATGTTGCTTATTCAGCTAATTTTCACTGGCACGTGCCAGGGGAGAGTACTTTATTTGCCATCTGAATAAACAGTTACTGTATGAGTCCAAACCACTACCTGACTCTCTTACTCTCTTCCCCATTTAGATTTTGATCCTGCTCTTGGGATGATGACTGGAATCCCTCCGATCAACCCCATGATGCCAGGCTTGGGGATAGTCCCACCTCCCATCCCTCCAGACATGCCTGCTGTGAAGGAGATCATTCACTGCAAAAGCTGCACTCTCTTCCCACCTAACCCACGTAACTGCCTTTTTATGTTTTCTCCTGTTTCTGTCTGTCTGTATAGGAATACATGTGTGTGTATATATATAAAATGTGTGTATGAGAGAAGAGCCGTTACGTTGCTCTGGGGTGAGTCACTGTGACTAGAAGCTGGCAAGCAGGTGACAGAGCAATAGGAAAAGCCTATTCTTGTCACTGAATGTTTGCCATGTCAGTAAATAGCCTTTTCGGTTGTTAGATTGATAAGGGCTGGGAAAGAAAGCATTCCAGTCCCTGGATATTTGAACTCTAATCTTCATGCAATGATTGCTGCACGTATCATCTAAGGCTTCAAAGACAGCAAGCTCTTGGAGGTGAGGGGACTCAATCAGTCAGCGTGGTCCGTGCTGAGTCTGTGCTCTGGGTTTTGCAGAATGTGATGGAAGGAGAGCAGAGGCAGTTGGAAATAAAACAGAAAACTTTAAGAAACAGACAGTCAGGGCTCACCAGGCTATAGCAAGAATCAGGGATCCCCTTCAAACTAGCTGACTGACCCTTTCTCCTCACTCTTATTATAAAAAACAGATCTTCCCCCTCCAGCAACAAGAGAGAGGCCCCCAGGGTGTAAGACAGTGTTTGTTGGAGGACTGCCGGAAAATGGAACCGAGCAGATCATTATGGAAGTGTTTGAACAGTGTGGCGAAGTCATAGCTATTCGAAAGAGTAAGAAGAATTTCTGTCATATCCGCTTTGCTGAGGAGTTCATGGTGGACAAGGCGCTTTATCTTTCTGGTAGGTGTATTTCTGTCTCAGATGACAGCTTAAAATTCTGGGACACAGATGTAATGACTTCTTTACAGTTACGATAGACTTTGTTGCAACTGGAAGATTTGCCTAACGTTGTGCCAGTTTGCCTCTTTTTCTGCTGCTATTGCATTTCTGCTTAAATACATGAAAACAGCTCCTGGTAAGAAAGATGGCAATGCTTTGTTACCTTGGGTACTGCAAACCTCTACAGAATATTGGGATGAGGTACAGAGTCCATCCCCATCTTACGTGGATAAATGTCCAGCCGATTCTGTAGATAATGCTTAAGGGTCCTATAAAAATTTGCAGTTGCTTGTTAGTTGGATGGTGTGCTTGATGTTCATCAATATTTTTTCCCCTGTTAGTCACCAGAGCTGAAACACCTGGGCCCCTTTTGCCTAGGGAGCCCTTGTTCTGCATCTGTAGGGTTTTGAGAGGGTGGACACAGACCTCATGGTTGGTGTTCGCAGACTCTGCAGAGTGTGCGTTTCCAGCCAAGCCTGCACTTGCTATGCTGGCTACATAGAGAGCAGCCCGGGCTCTCCACCTGACTCTACCATTCTAGAAAAACACAGTAATACTTTCTATTTCCATGCTAAAATCCCTTCCAAATTATTCTTTCAGTCTATTGACAAACCAGTGTGCTGCCTCCAAAGCCCATACTCTCTCCAGAGAGATGAGATTGTCAAGATAAGCAAGGGAAATGCTCTTTGCTGTTTAAAATAATGGAGACTTTTCTGTAGTCTGCTTTGACTGTAAACATTGTGTCTCATTCCAGAGACTGTTGAACTGAGTGAGACTTGCAGTGCCCCATCAGTAAGAGCAGCATCTCTTTGCAGTTACCCCCTCTACGTAGCCAAACCGGCCCCTTTAGCTGCAGGCATTCTCTGCTTATAGTTCCTGCTGCCCAAAGCCACGGTCACGTGCACAGTCATCAACGTCCTCCACACGCAAGCGTTGTTTCTGGGTTTGTTCTTTGTACGAAGTCTTTGTAGTTCAGACTTTATTTCATACATCCCACCTGTGCTTTGCTTAGTCACAGAGGAGAGCCTCTGTGAAAGGCTCTCCTCTGATGTGAAACTCCAGAAAAGGAGTCCTGCAAACCGTCCTGGTGGGAAGAGTTCCCACACAGTGGACGTGCACATTTGCCGACTTTATTCCTGCTCCCACCGGATGATGGGGGCTGTTCCAAAGATTAGCACCATCCATCTGCTGCCCCCTTTGCTGTGTCTCACCTCTCATTCCTCCCTTCCTATCCCCAACTTCTGAAGTGTGCGAAAGTGAGGATCCAAGGCAGTTCTGCCTTCCCCACGTGAACAGCTGGGCTTAGTCCCACAGCCCAAGAATTTGTGTGCAATTACAGTTGCTATTCGAGACCCAGTACCTGCTAGCATTTAGAAGAGGAGCAGCCCATGTAGGAGCTTGCCTAGCACGTGCGAAACACAGGCAGACAGCAGCAAACCCCCTAACAATGTTTCCTTCTCCAGCATCGCTCTCTGTGCATTAAACTCTTCAGTAAACTCTTCTGTTCGGGGGCTTTCTGGCTCTGTAGGGATGAGAGACGGGCACTGGTGGGTGGTTGAGCCTAAGGTACGTCACCCTGTCCTGTCTGAACCCTGTTGTCATCACTGTCAGGCTATCGCATCAGGCTGGGCTCCAGCACTGACAAGAAGGATACTGGGCGCCTGCATGTGGATTTTGCTCAGGCTCGGGATGATCTGTACGAGTGGGAATGTAAGCAGCGGATGCTGGCGAGAGAGGAGCGCCATCGCAGGAGGCTGGAAGAGGAGCGCTTCCGCCCGCCCTCCCCACCTCCCGTTGTCCATTACTCCGACCATGAGTGCAGCGTTGTTGCTGAGAAACTGAAAGGTAAGTGGTTCTGCGGGCCACAGCCAGCCTTCTGTGCAGATGCTGGGACAGACATTTGTGTTCTCCAGTGGTCATCTTGCTGAACTGAAATGGCGGTGCCATCTAGACCTTGCAGAGCCCATTCAGACTGAGCCCTTAGCCTGCACGCAGCAGCTCTCCTAGCCATCTCTTTTTCAGAATTGTTTGTGTTTTTGTAAAAACAAACCCATACTTGAGTACAACAGTTTCTTCCAAACCATTTTTTGTTCATGTTAAAAGGACTAGTGTTAAGTCTTAAGACCTTTGAAGCCGAAGACCCATGTGTGGCCTGATTATTTTGGAGCTGGAGGATATTTTCTTTCAGGAAAGAGTACATCCGAATAGGCATATAAAGTTTTCCAGTAGGTTTCTAGCAGTTGGTCCTCCTCTTGTTGCACCTCAACAGATGGTTTGCTCCATCAGCTTGATGTTAGACTCGCCTTCCTTTGTATAACCTTGTATTCGGATAATACTGTGCTTTCAAGAACTGCGATTAGCCGCCTGAAGTAAGTTGACCTTTGAAAGAGAGCAGTTCAGCAGTGCCAGGGAGAGGATCTAAAAGCTGCGCAGGTGACCCTGTACTTCTGTGGTGTAAAGGTGTCCTTTCTTGCTGCAGATGACACAAAGTTCTTGGAAGCCATCCAGACCTTGCTGACCTGGATAGAGCGTGGAGAAGTGAACAGGAGGACTGCCAACAACTTCTACTCCATGATCCAGTCGGCCAACAGCCACATTCGCAGACTCGTGAATGAGAAAGCAGCTCACGAGAAAGAGATGGAAGAAGCTAAAGAGAAATTCAAACTTGCTCTCTCGGGGATTCTGGTTCAGTGTGAGTAGTGTTCCTGTGCTGAATGTTGGTTATCTGTTGTTGTAGGGAAGACGCTTAATTTCTAGAGTCTGGAGAGGCCACGCTAAAAGCACTCCAGGAAAAGAAGTAGCAATCTCTTCTGTGCAGCTACAGTTAATTTATAAGCATATATCATTAACTTGGCAAAAGCTTCTTGTGATACTTTTATTGGAGTAAGAGTCCACATCTGGGGGGAGGAGAGAGTGAATTCTTAATTTTCTTCCTCTCTTTAATTATACTCTGTTAGTAGTTCTGTCATCTTTTCAACTCCACTTCTGTGCACAGACAAGGTAAGTTCCTGGTAATCTGGTGCCTCAGCGAAGTGTGCAGGATTTATTCGCCAAAGGTAGGATGCAGCAGAGTGTTCCCAACACCCTGTTCTCAGTCACAACTGAAAACCTGTTGCAGAACAGCATTTCGGACCTGGGTCTTTCAAATCCCACTACTTTATTAAGCCGTGAAATCAAGGAAGAGTCCTGGGCTATATTAGTTCCAAGATGTGATTTGTAACAGTTCCTCAAACCATTTGTTGCCTCTTACACATCCTTTCTTTAGTAAGTCTGAATATTTTTTTTTTTATGAGTACCTTTCAGAGTACCTTCTCCACAATTGTACTAAGTCTCCTTGAGCCCCTTGGCTAGGTTGTGATCATTCTTAACTTTTGGGTTTATATTCAATAATTTTGGCTGTTACTTGTTTGATACTTGATTTTTAAAAAATTTTTTTTTTAATTCTGTTCGTGGTAAAAAAAAAAATATGGGCACACGGTCCAGAGGGAAATACAGTAAGCACTGCAGAGTAAGTAGTAATAGACAGTAGCATGCAACTCCGCTCTATAAAACACCCACTGATTTCTCAGCCATTCTTAGGTTAATCTAAGTACCAGAGAGCTGATTTTATTTTGTAAGAATGATGCCTACTACATCACAAGCATTAAAAAAAAAAAAAAAGGTAGATGTGCTTTCTGCTGTTGGGTGAGTTCGCATCCAAGGAGAGGCACTTTGTATTTCCAAAAACCTCTGCAAATTTTCCAGAGAAATAGAAGGAATAAATCTCAGGGACAAAAAAAGTTGATGGCTGATGCCAGAATCCTTTTTCTGTAGTATGCACGGGCGGGATGTGGTCGTGCTCAGGCTGTGGCCCTGATCTTTGGGACAGCATCCATTGGGCAGAAGAACATCCAAAGTGCCAGCTTTCACAGTTGTACTGAATCATCCTGTTTTAGAGAGCGAGTGCTACCTGGGTGAACTTGTTACACTCATAGGCAGCGTTGCGCAGCGTATTTGAATATTTTTCAGCGCAAGGTCTGCCTGCCTCTTTTCCGGTTGAGAGCAGATGCCGTTTTCCCAGTCGATCGTTACTCTGTGAGCATTTGACGCTGGCCTGGTGAAGTCCACGCTTTTCTTTCCAGGCACAGAGTCCCTTTCCTGAGCATAGCTTCAGCACAGTACAGTGTTATAAGAAAAGGTTAGCCAAACCACCTGCCTGATTCCACTTTTTTACTCCTTTACTCCTCTTGTCCGCCCTCTCTGGATGATATTCTGGCCTGATTTGACTGCTGATTTGATACTACAGTCGAGCAGATAGTGGCCGTGTACCATTCTGCCTCCAAACAAAAGGCTTGGGACCATTTCACGAAAGCTCAGCGTAAGAACATCAGCGTGTGGTGCAAACAAGCAGAGGTTGGTAATTTTTTATTGTGTTAGATCCTCCAGCACAGTCTCTTTCTTGTCAGGATATTGATGTTAAGTTTGCACAATGCTCGCGTGGATAACAACACCTTAATTCACAGTGTAAGATGGGAATTACTCAGTCGTCACGTGTTACAGGTAATAAATTTTCTCTTGGTATTTGTGTTACTAGTAGCAATGCATTGAGGTCTGTATGCTGATTGAAGTTGTGCACAATAATAACGATTATTGATCTGTTTTCTGCTGTTTTTAATGTTAAAGCAAGAGGGATTTCGAGAGAGATGTTTAAAAAACCAAACACACACAACCAACAAACCCTAAGCATCATCAGAGATGTGTTTTATCACATTTTTATTGACAGACTTGAGAGGTGGAAATAATTGCAGCTGGGCAGTCTGGAAAACTTGAGGGAGAATGTTCTCATGATTGTGTATTTATCCCATGCAGCGACATTGCTAGTGAAATACAGGATTTAAAGGCAGTGACAAGGGTGGGGTTGATCGAAGAAGGCATGTCAGTTAAACTGCTCTTCCTGCAAGAGGAAGAACAGTTCTCAGTCCCTTATCTGGTCTTATCAAATCTTATTGGAGTCAGGCACAATGTCAGAAAAAATTAAGGTAAAGAAAGGCCGTCTCTTGGGAAAGTGGTGGTTTTGGGAGATGTTTGTCCTGGAGTCTGTGAGGAAATACATGCTGCCTTCGGTCACCTGTGCCTAGGGGTCACATTGCTTGGCTGCATCTGGCGGTGGAGCCCATCTTGATGTCTGTTTGTCCTGAGGAAGGCAGGAGGAGATAGCTGTGCTCCTGGGAACGTGGAGGCTACCAGGAGTGGCGGAAGAGCCCCGTGGGGGTCTCCTGGTCAGAGCTTGTCTCCCCTGGAGTCTCACTTCTGCGTCCCTTCCCTAGAAAGGTTAATGCTCAAAGTGGTAACAGAAGTATTGTCACCCTGGGGTATGAATAGTTTTGAAGGAAAGAGCAAGAAATTGTATTTTTCTTGCTCATTAAGCTTTTAAAGTAGGGTGGAGCTTGAATCAGTTTTTACCACTGACAATAAAGACTTATTTGAAGTAGTAGGACCCAGATCTGAAGAGTAGAAAAGAACTGCTATGAAAAATACCTGCCTTTTATCCTAATCCAGGGAGACGCTGCTGTGTTTGGAAATATTCTTTATTCACTGCAGAAACGCTAGCAGTTTGGAGCTGTTCTTGTCATTTCTGTGTCAGAAATAAGGCAAAGCAGATGCTTTCTCGTCTCAGCATAACTTTAAGAAGGTTTCCAGCCCAGTGGGTTGCCAGTGTTCAGCGAAGCCATGCTGGGAATATCAATCTGGATGCGTAAGATGGCAGCCATGGCTGAGGGACTGGAAAGGAGTTGGGCGTTTGGCACCACTGTCTAAGTGTTCCCGTGACAGATGTGTGAACAGCCGAGAGGGTCTTGTCTGCACGCACCACCGATTAGTCAAGGTTTGGGCGAGAAATCCTGCTCTGCCTGATAGCTTTGGATTTTCATTTTTCTTTGTTTCAGTTCCCTTGCTTGGAAAGCAAAGGTTGCTGGCTGCTGGACCCTGTCGTGTGGCTTTCCAGAGCCCTGTGCAGCCAGTAGTGAATGTACCCTCTTGAGATGGGGAACGGGGAGGCACCGAGTGAAGAAGTGTTTGCCTAATGTTGCCCAGTAATTCTCTGGAAGACCAGTTTTTTGGCTCCCAGGTGTGGATTGCACTCAGTACTTCTAGCACACAACCATCCTGCAGGAGCATGCCTGGGTCTGTTTCTGTAGATTAGGTAGAGCTGAAAGCCTGGAGATGCTTCATGACACCCACCCAGGTGAAGGCAGTGGTAAAAGACAAGTGTATTCGAAGTGCTTGTCTATTCCTAGGAAGAAGGACTCTAATATGCAAACTGTAGAGTAGCAAATAAAGAGCAAGGGTAGTTTTCAACCACAGCATCTTGTTCAGTTACTCTTTCAGTACGATGCTGAAATCCTGTTCAGCTGCTCCTTCTCAAATCTCTCTTCTGCAATATTCAGGTGGCTGTCTCAAAAGTAGAGCCCCAAGCCGGAGAGCACATGTAGTCTACCCAAATCCTTGCAGCGTGCCAGTCCATCAGGCACGTACACTGGCTTCTGTTAGGGATTTAAAGGCTGGGCCATATAAAGTCACCTGTGCAGCACATCAGTGCCACGTGGGGTACTCTGATGTGCCTGGAAGAAATTACTTCCATCGTCACTTCTTTCCTGACAACGCTCAGAACAGGGAAGAAGAAATGGCACGCAAATATTTTAAAATATTCCATTTCCAATACATTTGTCTTGGAAAACGACAGTGTTAAATGAGTTTGGTGATTTCATTAGGTAGCTACACCTCTGCAAGAACACCAAGCTCATGGAGCATCACTTGTGATAGCTCCAGAGGTGTTTTGTAAGTTACTGCCATTTCCTCACACAGTGCTAGGCTCCATGTCTCAGACCCACGTGGATCCTCCTGGTCTTGTCCCAGCGTGAAACAGAACAGGTTTGCTTAAACGACCTCTGAAAACATTAGTCTGGGCTGTTAGTCTTAACTGTGTTAAAATACCATCGTTTTTTAACTGAGCCTGTAATGTCTAAAAAAAAGAAACCTGTTACTCTCTGAGATGTTAGTTTCTGTGAAAGACACGGGGTTGTCTCAGCCCGGGCATGGAAGTGAAAGCAGCAGATCAGTATATACTTTCATATAGGAGGGATCTTACAGGGTTGCTTTTGGTGAAACGGTAATTAATCCAGCACTCTTGGGTGTTAGTGCAAAATGTTTGTGATGTACATTATCCTTATTTTCTAGCGTATGTCAACATCAATCTTTAATGAAGTGGTGACCCCTTGTTGTTCCAATGTATGTGTAACATGAACCAACAGGAAAAAGTGCATCAAGTAGCTGATTAAGCCTCTCTCCTTAGATCTCATCTGCAAAGGCATACGTGACAGATTTGAGATAACATGATTTATAGACAGGAGAAACTGCTTTTCTGGACAGAGATTGTCCACGTATCATTCTTGTTTCTATAGAGAAAGAAGTCACATATAAGAGCTATACGGGCTTTGCTTTCTTAACCTTCATGATATAGTAATAAAGAACATTGAACTTTATCACGTTTCTGCTTTGCAGACAAAGTTTTCTGTTTGGTTCTGTTAGGTTATATCTGTTAGGAACTTTCATATGGCTTCTTACAAGATTTGTCTTCCAGACTGCTTATGCATAGAACCACAAATCACAGAAGGGTTTGGGTTGGGAGGGACCTTCAAAGACCACCTAGTCCACCCCTCCTGCCACAGGCAGGGACGTCTTTCACTAGATGAGCTTGCTTAAAGCCCTGTCCAACCTGACCAGGGGTTGGGGCATCCACAGCTTCTCTGGGCAACCTGGTCCAGTGTCTTGCCACCCTCATTGAAAAACATTTCTTCCTTATGTCCAGTCTAAACCTACCCGCTTTTAATTTAAAACTGTTGCCCCTTGTCCTGTCACTACAGGCCTTGGTAAAAAGTCTCTCTCGGTCTTTCTTGTAAGCTCCCTTTATATATTGAAAGGCCATTGTGGGGAGAACAAATTTAGTGGCACAGTATCTTCTCTGCACGTTATATATTGAAAGGCTGCAATAAGGTCCTCCTGGAGTCTTCTCCAGGATTGACAACCCCAACTCTATCAGCCTTTCTTCCTAGCAGCCCTGTGACCGTTTCTACGGCCTACTCAGGACCTGCTCTAACAGGTCCATGTCTTTCCTGTACTGAGGACTCTAGAGCTGGACACAGTGCTCCAGGTAGGGTCTCGTGAGAGTGGAATAGATGGGGAGAATCCCCTCCCTTTGCCTGCTGGCCGTGCCGCTTTTGATGCGGCCCAGGATACGACTGGATTGCGAGCATACGTTGCCGGCTCATGTCCGGTTTTTCACCCACCAGTACCCCCAAGTCCTTCTCCGCAGGGCTGCTCCCAACCCATTCATCCCCCAGCCTGTATTGATACTGGGGGTTGCCCTGACCTTGCACTTGGCCTTCTTGAACCTGATGAGGTTCACATGGGCCCACTCCTCCAGCCTGGCCAGGTCCCTCTGGTTGGCATCCCTTCCCTCTAGCGTAAATCTTCCTGTGGTTCTGTGTTTTCCTCACATATTAAGTTCCTTATTACAAACTTGGAAAAGAAGTCTATCCCGGCAAAGCCAAAAGTCCTCTTTCACCTTTAAGATTATTTAACATCAAAAGTAAATCTGGGAAAAGTTGACAGGCCGGTGATCCGTGATCACCGATAGGTTGGGTATATGCAGGTCGCCTTCCCACATAGCTGCGACCTGAGAAAAATTCTGTAGAGTTGGATAATACCCAGCCAGTGGCCTTCTGGTGGAAAGCAGATGATTGATCCTCCACAACGTTGGAGAACTCTAAATGACTGTGTTTTCCTGGGAAGTTTCCAGCTGTGATCTCCCCATGAGACTGTACATCTGGGACTTTCTTTCCAAATCCCACCGAGTCAAACCTTTTGTAGTAGCTAAAGGAGGAGCTAACGTTTGGTTTTATACCTGATAAGCCAGGTGAAGAGTCTGGTTCAGATTGCGCCTCTACTTTGAGCCCTAGTGCTCCTGTTCTTTGCTGCTTACTGAGCTTGCTTACTGTGACTGGGGTGGGAGCACTCTTTCCGTTTGGAGCTGTCTTTTGTTCCAAGGTAAGTTCTCCCGGTGGGAAGAGGCTGTGAGGACTGGTGAGGTCTCTTCCAGGAGTACTTGCTGCTGGTCTCCCCCAGCTTAGGGTCTTCTCTTAAAGGAAGGTAGACCCACAAGATGCATCTTCTTGGTACAGCTTTTGGCATAATTTAATCTTGTGGGTCACCGCATCGGACGAAAGCCTGGCGGGCAGCTCAGGGAATGGGTACGTGTTGGGGAGTCGTTAGGCTAGGCCAGGGTTTTATTTTTATCAATGGTGACTTAAGGTGGTTTTCCCAGGCAGTGCCAGCAGGTCCTGTAGGTGCGGGCAGCTCATTAAGAAGCCATGGAAGCTTGAGACCTGGTGAACCACCATGCCACAGTAGCTACCAGCCAGCATATTCCCTTGCTTAGGAAGGGCCTCGCTCAGGTATTTGGCTTCTCTGATGCTTTTTCCTCTCCCATCCAGGGCTCCCCCTTGGGCGCTGCTGAACCGTGGCATAGCCTGCTGCGCAGCCCAGCCAAGCCTGGCCCCGCTGCGTGCTGTGCTCTGCGCAGCCTTCTCCAGCTTCGAGGCCACTTTAGGCTTTCAGCTGTTGGACAGAGTCAGTTAAAGATGGTGGGAGGATTGTCCTCTGATCTTCAACCCAGCTGCCATTTTATGGGTGGTCTCTAGGGCAGGCAGCGGTCGCTTTGGAAGCGTAGCCAGCGCTGCCCATCGCTCTCGGATCTGCCTTGTTCTTGCCCTTTCCCCGTTGCTGTCCCCAGGGTGTCCGTTCATCCAAGCTGAAAGCATGGTCATTTTCCCTGTTGGCTGCTCTTGGTGGACGTGTGCTTGGTGTTGGCAAGCAGAGTTTTTGAAAGTTTGAGGCCGTTAGAGTAACATCTGCAAAGAGCTGGACGTTAATTTTATTTCATAAGCAAATCTGTATCTTTTCTCCTATGGCTGTTTCTGGCGTGTATAATCCAAGTGAAGTTGTGGTAAATTGACATCGGGTAGGGGCACTTGGCCACCTCTGCTTGCCTCTAGTAAGTATTCTTGACATCTCCATCTCCTTGACCGTTGTTTTCTGAATGTTGCTTGTCCTGCTCTGCAGGGGCGATGGAGAGGCTGAGCTAGGCGTTTCCTTGCCTTGCAAACGGGCTGATGTGTGTCTCTGCCAAGCGTGAGCTGGCCGGAGCAGAGGACGGAGCAGGGGATCTTGTCTGGAGGAGCAGGTGGGGTTGGTCAGCTCTGCCTGGACAAGGTGAATGGAGCAGAAAGGACACACACAGGCAGGAGCCAGGGTGGCTCAGGGACCAGCGTAGGAGGTAGCATCTCTGTTCCTTTCTGATCCCTAACGTGGACAAAGGCTGTGACAGAGCGTGGAGAGGATCCCGGCAGCTGGAGGGACAGTCACTGTGGTGCAGGCTGAGCACCGGTGGTTGGCACGGGGGCAGAGGGGAGAGGAGCTTCGAGGAGGTGGCTGGGCAGACTCTGGCCTCTGTCTGTGTACTTGCAATTCCTGCTCCTAACTGGCATGACCTCTCTCTCAGGTAGGTTTTGTTGTTGTAGCCGTGCAGCTGCACGGAGGAGGCATGGAGCCGGGAGGAACGGAGCGGGCAGCACTATGGGTCATGGGTACGGTCGTGCTGCGGTGGGGCAAGAGAGGTGCGTGGTGAGGTAGTACCGGTGCCATGTGGGCCAGTGCTTGGAAGGTGCAGGATATGTTGTATGGCAGGAGAAAGAAATGCCAGGGGGATGCGTCGGCTGGCAGCCGGGCTGTGCGTGTCAGGAGGGGATGTCACTGGTGTGGGTGCTGTCACAGGTGAATTGTTAAGAGAAGTCATCATTGTGGGGTTAACTGAAAGGGTTTCAGTGATGATAAAATGATGATCAAATGATAATCAATGATTGAATGATAATTGAATGGTAATTAAACAGTGATTTGACAGTGGTGATTTGATGGCGGTCAAACACTCTACTACTTACTACACTTCTCATAATTAAGCTATAGCTGGAGATACAGATATATATATATATAAATATATATTAAAAAAAATGTTGCTAGCATACAATATAACTTTTAGGCATAATGTAAAATGTCACTTACCTGATTACAGATATCAGATGCCAGGTAAAGGGGCTCTCAGCCTTGAGGGGTAACCTTGAGAAGCGTCCCTGCCCAAGGGAGACCACTGCCATGCAGCCCCTGCCGTACAGGAGAGCTCAATGGGCTCGGGGGGCTACAGGTATTTATAGCGTCAAGTGATGGACTCATAGTCAAACCCCCCTCTGGTGTATGTGCAGGTGCGCAGCTGTAGCGGTTCTAGTTTGGTCTAATCCCAGCTCAGGCTGGTACTGTTAGCTCCTGAGAAGATACGGCCCGGCACAACTTCTCACGGTTGGCACAGCAGGGCTGACTTCGGTCAGGCATACTTGTCAGTGCTGGCTGACCCAAAGTACTGCTCACTCGGAGCGGGGGCATCGGTCACAGGCGCTGAGCAGGAGAGCATGGGGCAGGAGCCCAGCAGGGAAGAGGCAGGGCAGAATGGCATCAGGGGTGGGTAAGAGTGGCACAGCCCGTGGGTGCGCGGGGCAGGGGAAAGCGCTGGCGGCAGGGGGTTACTGATCTAGGTGTGTGCTGCGAGCAAGAAGACGTGAGGTAGCGACCCAGTGGAGGTTACGAGGTTGGGCAGCGCTGAGTGTAGGAGAGGCGTGTGGACATCAAGCAGGGCAGATGCGGGGAGAGGGTTCACCAAGAAACTACGCTGTGGGCAAGGCTAGGTGCCTGCCCTGGGGCAAAGAGTAGAAGGGAGATGGAAGAGTTAGTCGTACCAGTAGCATTGACAGATTGACTCATGCTTGATACTGTCCTTGATCTAATAGTCTGTGCCAAATTTTTTTTTATCATTTCCCCTTTCTTGTATCGTGGAGTTGCATTTTACAGACTTAGATTTCAGCATCTTTTTATCCAACCAATCTGTTCCTTGTAATCTGTATTTAAAAAAACCCTCTACTTTCTGAACCTTAGGAAATCCGTAACATTCATAATGATGAACTAATGGGTATTCGAAGAGAGGAGGAAATGGAAATGTCTGATGAAGAAATAGAAGATCCATCAGAGATGAAAGAAACGGAAGAATCAGGTAAAATCACTTTTTACAGCTCATAAACAAAGTACTTGTTTCTTCAGTGGTTTCTTTCAGGAGCCCTGTTCTGACTGTTCTGTACCCCAAAATTGTCACAGGCAGAGCAAAACCAACTGCAGCTATCTGGAGTTGTTTTCCTCTCGGTGTTTGTCTCTCCTCCCTGCAAGCGTCAGGGTGACCTAAAGCTGTTCTTCTGGCCGAAGGTGCCAGTGGAGCCTGTCCCAGACTCTTTCAGCTTTGCTGGTTAGGAAACCTGCTTCCTTGCCAGCATGGTCATTTCACCCCAATACGTTCTTTTGCTGCTTCTTTTTTTTTTTCCCCTCTTCCAACTTAAATACTGTATTCACCACTGAGAGGTGCTCTTTGTCCAGAGGAGCTTGTTTTCTAAAGAGACGTTGCAAACAGTGGTTGAGACAAATTCATTTTGGTACTCTGCATTTGTAACTGGGTGGTGGGAGCTACAGCGACGCTGTGTGCTGGGGGAGAGCACCCAAGGACTTTTTGCCCCCAGTTCTTTGACTTTTGATCCCTGCTTTCCTTGTTCTCCAGCGCTGGTATCGCAGGTGGAAGCCCTGAAAGAAGAAAACGACAGCCTGCGCTGGCAGCTGGACGCCTACCGGAACGAGGTGGAACTGCTAAAGCAGGAGCAAGGCAAAGCGAGCAGGGATGAAGACACAACCAAGGAGCAGCAGATGAAGCTTCTCCAGCAGGCTCTGCAGGGGATGCAGAAGGTGGGCCCAGACTTTTCTATAGCTATGGCCTTGCTACAAAGGCAAAGCGGCTGTGATGTGGAACAGAAACACGAGCAAAGGCATTTTGTTTTTCACTGGGATCAAAACTGGCAAATGGGAGCAACTTTCTGTCATTTCCAGTGTTGCCAAAAAAACCCCGAACAACCAAACACTTAAAACAGTGATTGTGTAGGAACTGAAAAGTCACATGGAAACAATCCATAGTTTATTGATTTCTTTTGTGCTCTTTGCTTGACCACACTGTGGCTTCTGAAGTACTGAGTCTGTGCTTACCTGCTCCGTAACAATGTGAGGTCCTGGTTACCAGCTTGAGCAAGAAGGTGGGAAATCCCAAGCTTGCTTTGACACCTTTTCTGAACTTTACTGGGCTTTCATTCTCACAGAAATATGTAGGGCATGTCTTGTTCTTTGGGATATCCCTGCGATGAATATCGAGCGGTTTGGGTCCTCGTAAACCTTGACAGTAGCCCTCGGGATATTAAGCCAGACTGATAACCAAGCGTATAGAGCATATAATAGTTCAGGTAAGCACTTTGTTAAAATAAGAACCTGCAGCAATGCTGTGAAGGCTGTGGTTGTTCTCTGGATGAACCTGACATACGCACTGACAGCACTGGTGTTTGTGATGCGGGAGCTGGCAGGAAAAGCCTTCTGTAGTCACCGTCAGCCTTCAGTGTGGGAGGAAATGGCTGGAATTGCAGGACATAACAGGTTTTCCTTTTCACAAGTGTCAGGCAGGTCAAGTTTCTCTTTACACCGTTACCAGCATAATAATACCAGACACCTCTGTATTAACGTGGGGCTGGAGATCGAGGACGACTTTAAGGTGACTTCCCCAGGTCACTTGTTTCTGTGCTGCTCTTTCCCATGTGCTGACTGTTTGTACGGCCGTGGCGTGAACCAGACTGGGGGAGAGGAAGAGTTAGCTTTAACATGGGTCAGGCCCGCAGTCTAGTGCACAGCACGTGCTTTATTTCAGGGACAGTGAAGGTTTGTTGATGACGGAATTACTGCCCCATGTTTACAAAGTCATGCTTTTTATGCAAACAGGCAAAGATGTTTCTAAGGTACATTGTAGAAAAGATTTCTTCTTGTTGTGTACTTAACCTTTTAATTGTTCTGAATATGATCTGTCTGGTCTTCATGGAAAAGCCCTTATTCATTTTCTATTCTTTAAACAGTAGGAAGTGAAAGGCAGGTTAAGAACTGAGTTTATCTTTTCTCTTCCAGCATCTTTTGAAAGTACAAGATGAATACAAAAAGAGAGAAGCTGAGCTAGAAAAAGTGAGAGAAGACAAACTAAAAATAGAAACGTTATTAGAAAACCTGAAGGAGCAGGTACGTGCCATCCCAGTGCTTCCTTGTTCTCAGTAGTAAATAAAGTCCTTGGATTTCATGGTCCATCATGAGCACGGTGAAGGACAGACAGTAGAAGATGCCTAGCCCTGGCTTAGGAGCCAGTTGCCTTTGAAAAGGTAGAAAAAATTACCTGCCCAATTGGAGGATATGTATCAGTAACGAATTTGCCTATTGCTTCATGTACCAGTGAGACAATCTGCATAAGCAACTGCATAAATAAAAGATTAACTTCCATTTTATAGTATATAGTGGTATCACGGCTGAAATGTGTTTTTCTGCAACCTGAGCTTTAAAAGACAAGAAAAAAGGGTCTCAACTATCAAACATGGATTTTTTTTTTTTTTTTTTTTTAGGTTTTCATTTTAGGGACGTGTTCTGATCTGACCTCCATAATACACTAGTGAATTGAAAGTTTTTGTCAGTGTTATAATATTCTTATGCTTGCTGGATTTATTCTAAACATAAATACATACTGTTTCTTCTCTGGTGTGATCCACTCTGTCTTTTGATCATGGACCCATGCATGAATCTACACTTGCTTGGTCCTCTCCTCTACAGTCACGATTACACAGGATAGACAAGAAACATTACGCAGCACTTCTCACTAAGGACCATAGAGCCAAATCCTAGGTCTTGTCTTAGATTTTCAATCTTTAGCCCCACCTTTTTGTGCCATGAGCTGGGAAGATAATAAATGTTTTTCTAGTAATTAAAAATGGCTTTGTATCCTGGTAATCTTCAGTGCAGGAGCTTCAGTGCCTGATGTCAAAGAACAGAAGTAACAGACTATCATCAGTAACCTCCCCTTTTCTTTGCCTATATATAGCAAAGCATAGCAGATGAAGAGGACAAGGAGAGAGATGCAAGTGATTGCCAAGGGAATGTAAGTCTAAGAGTTTCTTTTCTGCTACTTTAGTCAGATTATCTTACTGAGGGGAAGTAATGACACCTCATTGTGAAATGAGCAATTTTTGAAGGTTTGGTTTGTTGGGAAGTGTATAAGCGTGGTACATACAGACTGTATCTATGTACAGATTAAAAACATCAAGTTATCCGTTGCTAGCAGCTTCTGCTGGAAGGACAGTAGGTGTTTGCAACACTGTGGTGTAGAAATGGGTTTTGGTGTGCAAGATAGCTTGTTACGCTGTCATTTCAACCAGCCTTCAAAGGCATCTGTTGGATCGCCGAGAGAAAGCGTGCAGTGCGTTTCCAGTGTAACGCTACTGCCTGAACTGCAGTCCCTGTGTCAGCCTGGAGCTAGCTCCATTTCCACAGAGCAGACCTTTACTTTCTCCTGCAGAAGCAAATTATAGCCTGCTTTGGCCAGGACTGCACAGTTTCAGTCCTCTGTAGTTGAGAATTGCACTGGCGTAAGAAGCTAAGCAAACCCAAAGGACCGTTTTATTCTATCTTTGTTACTGGCCCAAGTCCAGTCCATTTCACCAGTGACTGGAGGCTGTTTCCAATTATAGCTGGCTGTAGCCCTCAGACCACTGGAATTCTGCATAAGACTTAGGAATAAAAGAAGTCCTGCCTTTAGTGCACCCACCACGTCTTTGCATTGCTGGCAGTCTTGTGTTTCTTTTGGGGATAATAAATGAGGCAAAATTCTGTTTTAATTCAGTACCACAAACTCGAGTCAAGGACAGTCTGATCCTAAAGCCTTTGCAGCCACTGGGCACTTGGTTAATCATATTGCCTCAGTTCAGGCACCTGAAAAATAAACATCTGCATCTGAATTAGTCACTGCAAGGCTTGCTTTCTTGTCTGTTTTTTCTTTTATTATTTAAAATAAGGCCCTTCTAGAGCAGACGTCATACCAGTGAACAGGGCTGATAAAGTGTGTTGTGGTGTCTTGCTTAACTTCGTGGGCTTTTGATATAACTTGATAGTTCAGACACAGCAGCATGAACGTAGCTGCGCTTTGTTGGAAGCATTTTGCAAAATAAACAGTAGATACAGCAATGCAATGAATGCCGTGACTCACAAAAACAAGATGACAAAAATACAGACTCTGTCGAGCCTGACCGAGCTGCTGCTTGATGTGTAAGAGTGCCTGCTGTGCTGCTGGTGTGCGGAACGGGCCCTGTGGGTTTTTTTGCAGGAGAGCAGTGCATCCAGAGTTTGTGCGTGCAGCCAAGAGAAGGAATGTCCGGTTGATAAGACATTGAGCAATAGTCCCGTGAAATCTGAACGAGAAGTTCTATTAGTTGGTAAGTTCTTTTGATGGGCTTGGTGACGATGCGGGAGACCTGAACCGAGTGGGACTTACTTCCAGGTGGCCTCACAGCCACCACTGGCCTCCTCTTGTTCCTTTGGTTATGGTGGTGGGAGTCCTGGAACCAAGGAAAGCCTCGAGCTTTGGTGGGGTCAGGGTTTCACCTTGTGCATTGCTCATGTGGAAATTTTGTGCTGTGCACCTTTCGGTCAAGACCACGCATACATAAAGGGGGCTCGTGTGTAGTGACAGTCCAGGTCAGCACGTACTGGAGTGCAAGTTGCTCTTCTGGGAGGCATCACTGAAGGTAGTAAGTTACAGAGGAGGGTCTGTCTTTGGCTAGAGCCTTACCAACCTGAAAGGATCCTTACAGCTGGAGGAGAGCTCTGCTTTCCCTCTCCTTGGCTCCTGCATCCCCAGATGTATGATAATCTCTGTGTGGTTCATCACTGGGCACATTACCAGTACTCAGCGAGGAGTGAGAGTGGTGAGGTCTGTTTTAAGTGCTAACCAGCTGCATCAGTGAGCTGTTGTTTCCTTTGCGGTCTATGAGCCAAACCTCGCTGTACTTAAAACCAAAAATGCCCGATTAGGTCCCTCTGTGCCGTGCCAGTAGTAACAGAGAGCTGGTGTTCTCAGCTGGCTCTTGTCTCATGAGAATGACGTTTGTGGTGTTCCTTTCCCCAGGAATAATTTCAACGTTTCTTCACGTGCACCCATTTGGAGCAAGCATAGAGTACATCTGTTCCTACCTGCAGCGTCTGGACAGCAAAGTAGGTGTACCAACACTTCCAGTTCCCTGAGCCAACCTGGGCGAGATGTTTGTGTCCCAAGTGTGTTCGGGCTGTGGGGCTGGTAAAGAGCTTCACTCCCTCCCTGGGAACGGTGCAGGGGCTGGACAGTGAGAACTGGTGTGTATTAACTGGGATAATTTGCTGGAAGAGGGCAAGGGAAGGGGTGAGCTTCCTCAGAATCACAGAATGGTTTGGGTTGGGAGGGACCTTTAAAGACCACCTAGTTCACCCCCCTGCCGTGGGTGGGGACCTCTTTCTCTAGATCAGGTTGCTCAAAGCAACCCGCCTTCTGCCTTAGCCCTCACACAGCTTAACGTTAACCTAAATACAGAGCGGAAGATGATGTTCTTACTGCAGATGTTCATGTGTAATCCTGCTCGTAATTCAAGAAAACCCTTTGACAGTAGCTGCATTTTGCAGCGGTGAATTCCATGTTTAAAATCTCCATCTAAAATGTATTTTTGTTTATTCTGTTTAAGTTTGCTGCCTTGGTTTCCCTTATCCTTATGACCTCTAAGGAAAAGAGCAAACAGCCTGCCTTTTGCATACTGTTTGTTATCTTATAACATCTGCCATGCCACTGTTTGTATATATTCTCTCTAAACTGAACAGTCATATTGTTTTTGCTTCTCTGAGCAGAGTTTTTCCCTATTTCTGATCCTGTAGCCCTTCGCTGGGCCTTTTCTGTCCCTGTTTTGATACTGTCCGTGGGGTGCTGTGCAAGGGCCTTTACTACAAAAGCATAAGCACTGAAGCACAGTCCCTACTACCTGGGTCTGTGCCAGGTGGAGGGATCGAGTCCTGGGTGCAGGGGTCAAGAGGGGCAATAACAAGAGCAGTGCTCATGCATTTTCCTTAGTACAGCAAGAAGCTGCTGTTTCCTGCAGTATTTCTGTGTATCTGCTGGCTTCAGACTCCCCTTCAGAGTAAACAGGGAGGGACTGTGCAAAGGCTTGGGAACGTGCAAGGAAATTATATCTTGCTCCTCTACTCTACCGTTCTTCATTTGTCTTCCTTAAAGTGCCCCAGGAACAGGAGAGTTATCAGCATGGGAATCATCTCTTGTGATTGGAGCTTTTTCAGCTGCTTTTGTTTATAACTTACTGTTTAATTTTCCCCATTCTAAGAAAGCATGGCTCTCTGGCCTGTGTTCTCCAGGCTCACTCCAGCCCTTTAAAGGCATATCTAATGATTTATCTTCTCCTTCTAGCTCTGAATTTGTCTATGAGGCGAACAGCTGCCTTTATTTTTCTTTGGAGCTCCTACAGAAATGCTATCATATCATTCGTCTGAGTTCTGGCACTTCCCTTTGGAATCTACAGCGTAGAAAAGGGCTGCTGGAAGTTTCCACAATAAACTTGGCAGAAAAGCCATGTGAAAAGTGCCTCTTTTAACTTCTGCAATGGCATCGGTCTTTCTTACTGTTCACTGACACTCAGGTAAACGCATCAGCCTGCTGACTTGCACGGGTCTTTTGTGCCTGGTCTCTTGAAAGGAGGCCTTCCCATTTGTTCTTCAGGATACATCTTGACTCTTCTGTCTCCCTCTTGATTACTGCAGGAGCTAGGTGTTAGTTGGGGGTGTTGCTTTTAATGTCTGCCAGATCTTTGGGCTTGAGGTGGGGTAGGAGGCGGGGGAGCACGTGAGAGCAGAACCTGGTTTCTTGAAGCTGCCAGCAGGAAAGGAAGAGGAATATCTTTCCCCTGTTGCCTGCCCATCAGTCTCACCAGGAACGCCAGCAGGTCAGCAGACAGTGCAGAAATTAAGATCGAGGGTGGTTCGAAGCCATGAAACAGCCCTGACAGGAACTTTCTGTAGCACTGTGAGCATCGCAGGTGCTGGGCAGTGTAGATGATGCTCCTGCCGGGGTGTCCACTCTGTTTCATGTCTTAGGTTGGACCTCTGCCTTACCAAACCCATTGCCAGCCTGAGCTTGTGCTGTTTCTCTGTCTCTCTCAAAACTTGGACTGTTGTTCTGCCTGTTTGCAAAACAGCATGACGACAAAAGCGCGTCCGCCAAATGCAAATCCATCTTGCAAAGCAGGCGCTCTTGGTCTTTATCATATGTTGGGCACATTTTGAAAACTGTGGACCTGCAATTACTGCCAAAGGGGTTTTAGAGGAATGTGCTTGCGCGCTAATGAAGGCTTAAAAGCGAACGTACTTTCTGTGTACGCTGTCTTTCCAGCGGTAGGTCATACCCTGCACTCCTGGAAGTAAAAACCTTTTCTCCCTAGCTAAGTGCTAGCTGAAAACTGTAATTCATGTTGGCATACACAGAAAGTGAATCAAAAGAACAATTTAATGCCTCCTTGAGATGGTCAGAGTCGAACGTGAGTTTGGAAGGATGGTAGGGGAAGTAACTCAAGATTATCTCCTGGAAAATCCAGTTATGTGTTGTACTGGAGACCACGAAGTGGGATCAGGCTTGACGTTACAGAACAGTCAAACTGAATCCGCTGTGGCAGGGGTGAAACCGAAACATCAGCAGGAGGAAGCGCCGCTGAAGCGCGTGGTCGGTGCGCACCTGGCTTAAAGCACAGCCCTGGAAACTCACCGTGCTGCAATACAGAGCTACAAACGCTGCAAAGGGAGTTAAAAATAGAGACAGTGACTGTGGTAGATCAACAGAACATGTACAAAGGATGTCACATTGCGCTGCACTGTTGGAAAATATCCGTGTTTTTATCCGAAAATACTTCCTAATGCTCTACCTAACCAGCAGGTGGGTGAGGTTATTGTGCAGAGATAGCTCTGAACGTGTCGGAGCAGTCCCAAATACACAGCAGAAGCAATCTTGAATTCTTCTGAATATAACAAATAAGGTTTAATCTTTCTGCTGCCATAAGAAAACCATTGCAGGTAATTGAATGTAAGGTGGACACGGCCTTTGCACTCTTTGTGTCCTGAAACTGTTAACTTGCAGCATCTCAAAAGTTTTTTCGCTTGCTGAATTTTAATTGTATCTAGCAAATGCCTGAGCAGTTACATTTGTGGGCCTGCCCGCCTATGTGTGATTGACTTTTGATGCAAACTGTGTAGGTGGTGTGTGACTGGGTAAAGATGCTGGCAGGTACGTGCACTGCTTCAGCCCCATGAACACACCACAGAGGCTTTAGTGTCGGCTCTTACAGGGCACAGGGTTGAGAAAACACATAACTGTGCTGGTGTTCTTAGAAGTAAGATTCAGCTGTGTGAGAAAACCGTGTAACATGTTATGCTTCCTACCACTCGCCGTGTTACAACAGCTTAAAAAGTTACCGCAGAGAGCACTTCCTGAAGAAAGGTGCCACCAGGCATCTTGAAAGGCGTCAGGGTGACATCCCCGGGGCTGCGCCGGCGCTCTGCTCTGCTCAGGGGCAGGAGCTGGGTGGATCGTTCTCCTCCATGGGTCACTACCTGAAGCAAGCGTCTGGCTTGACAAGCCTTTGGTCTGACCCCCTCTAGCAGCTCTGTCCACCTCATATATTTAGGCTTCTTTTCTGCAGCAGCGTAACCTCCAGATCTCGTACCTTGGCTCTATCTGAGCAACTCCTGTGCTGTTAGGGATGTGGTAGCTGCACTGCAGATGAATGCTTGTGACTGTTCAGAATGTGACTATAAATCCCCCATGTCCCTGACTTCTGTACCCAGTAACCGAGAGCTGTATTCTGGAAGCGGTGGTAAGCATACTCACTGTTCAGTTACTTAAATGCTTGGGAGTTTTTAATCCGTTATCTTGCATTTCACAGTGGAAAAAATAAGGACAGTCCTTCTACCCCTATTTCTAGTGTTTGTTATATCTGCAGCCATCTCACCCCAAAGTGTGACAGTAGCACAACTCATGCCACCCCAAGATTATCACCGTGAGTATTTGGACAGGACATCTAGGGAAAGCCTTGGTGTACTTCAGCAATTAAATGTGTTTGAGCTCAAACATCGGCGGTCGTTACGGGGCTTCCGTAACCAGAAGCATCTTCATTTTTAGTGACTTTTTCCTTCTGTTTTCACAGATCTGCACTGCAGAAGTGGAAGTTCTCATGACTCGACTCCAGAACACGTTCAGGCAGGAGCTGAGTGGGGTTGGGGCCAGCCTAGAGAAAAGGTGGAAGTTTTGTGGCTTTGATGGATTGAAAATGACTTGAGCTTCGACTTAACGCTGAAAACAACAGCAGGACATGTACGCCAAGAAAACGGGGATGCCTCTTACCTCTGTTCATGATGATTATCTTGCACGCATCACAGACTCGGGTGGTATAATGTGTAAGTGAAACTGTAAGTCCAGAGCAGCACTGGAAGAAACTTCAAGTTCTGTAGCCTCTTTGGTCGGTTGTTTGTTAACAGGCAAGTGCTGTTCAATATATTTTGTGAAAAAAGTTAGTGTCTGATGTTTTTAAGCACAGCGTGTTGACTATATGTTTTGCCAATGTTGTATGTGTTTTGTGTGCCCAAATCTCTCATCCTGTACCTTCTTTTTACTGGTAGGAACAGCCATAGACTGTCCTCTGAAGCAACAACAAAGAGGCATTTTCTGGTGTTTAGAACCACCAAAAGGAAAAAAACAAAAAAAAAAAAAAACAAAACCCCACAACACTTTTTTAGACATTTCTATGATGGAAAACTGAGGTATGTTTCAAGAGAAGATTTAGATGGCTCAGAGTTCTCCGAGCCAAACAATTGGTTCTTTTTCATGCTGTTTTCTCTACTAATGGTTTAACAGTTAAGCTGAGATGAAGGCAGTGTCACTAGGAGCAGAGTGCCACTGGTGGTCTGTGCATTGCAGAGTCAGTCTGTAAATAATTTTTTATGTGGGGAGGGTATTTAATTTTCTGTTGATCTGGGTGGAGCAGAGAGCCTACATCAGACCTCTATTTTAGTAATGGCTTACCACCAAATTTCTCCACCTACTTTGCTTTGGAGACCGAGCTTCTGGAAGTGCTACAAGCAGCACAGACTTCTCCTCCTGAATCTTCCCAAAGGCTGTTCCTCGTGTTCTCAGTAAATGCCAGGCTCCTCCCCAGCCCTCTGCAGAAGGTTAGTAAGGTGTAGGGTGAAATGCCTCTGCCCATCGATCCAGCCTGTCCAGGCCCCTCTGTAGAGCCTTCCTACCCTCCAGCAGATCAACACTCCTGCCCAACTTGGTGTCATCTGCAAACTGAGGGTGCACTTGATCCCCTTGTCCAGATCATTGATAAAGATATTAAACAGAGCTGGCCCCGATACCGAGCCCTGGGGAACACCACTGGTGACTGGCTGCCAGCTGGACCGTCAAGCTCTAGACAGGCAAACCCTCCCTAGCGTACAGGGGCACCCCACCGCCTCTCCCTCCTTGCCTGTCCCTTCTGGAGAGTTTGTAGCCGTCCATTGCAGCACTCCAGTTGGGCGAGCCAGCCCGCCGGGTTCCCGTGACTGCGACTATATCATAGTTCTGTCACAGTTCTCCAATGGCTTCCAGCTCCTCCTGTTTGTTGCCCATGCTACGTGCATTGGTGTAGGCGCCCTTCAGTTGGGCTGTTGATCCTGCCACCTTTTGGGGGGCAGAAGCCCTAATTCCTGTGTGACTGTTCTCAGTCAGTTTATCCCTTTCCCCCTTCAAATCTAGTTTAGAGCTCTTTCAGTGAGCCCCGCTAACTTCTGTGCATAGAACCTTTTCCGTCTTCATTGTTGGGTTTGGCTTGCAGAGCCTCGTACCTATTATGCCAGGGCACCTGGGGAGGTGGGGTGGTCGCGGAGGAGACGTGCCTGCTGTGCCGGGCAGGGACCTGTCGCCGTTCCCCCCTATCCCTTCAGCCGCTGCATTCAGCCAGGTGGAGAGAGGACAGGGTAGTCTGCGTTCAGCAGAGACCTCTCCTTTGGAAAATGAGGAAAGAAACTTCAGCAAACTGGGCTGTTTTAGAGCCCAGAGGGCAGACGTGGTCAGAGCACGCAGAGCCAGGAAAGGCATGTCCTTGACTCTGCACCCAGAGGAGATCAGCTGGGTGAGCGGGGCGCAGTGGCTGGATTTAACCTAAAATACAGAAGCTAATGCAGCAGGAGGACTCCTTATGCTCCAGTCCTCCGGAGCATCGGCTGCAGGGTGTGGGGTGGGAGCTGTGATTTGGACAGGCCACCTTGGCCGGCCAGAGCCCCATCCTGTGGGAGCTGGTGCGGCTGGGGGGAGCTCCCCCGAGGTGTGGTGGGGGCTGTCTGCTGCAGTTTCATGGTGGACCAGGCAGGTCATTCTGTGGGGCAGCAGGAGGGAGTGGGGCTGGGACCTACGGAGCGATGGCTCTGTGCTGTAAAAGCAAGTAAGGGCCAGATGAGTCCTGGGTCCTGCTTCTTCCCCTTTCCAGGCTTTCTTTACCAAGGCCCTTCCAGAGGGACTGAGGTTTCCCTGAAACCTTGTGTGCTCTTTGCCACCAGGAGAAATCTGTTCTGCCGTTCGGCTCCCTGGACAGTGAGGAGGCAGGTGGGATGCTGCTGCACGTACCAAACCCCCTCTGTCTCCAGAGAGAGCTCTGGAGCGGGTGCCTCCTGGAGCTGGAGCAGCTGGCGAGGGCCCTGTACACAGCTCCCTTGGGTGCAGGCAGTGGGAATGGGTGAAAGGAACCTTTCTGTCGGGACCGGGCTGCCCGCTCGCCTTCCTCCTGACGCTGAAGGCTTGCTATGCTGGAAGCAGATGAAAACCCTTCTCGAGAAATGTTCTGAATAGTTGTGTCGCTGCAGGTGGACGTTGTATTTTTAAGGAATAAACATTTTTTTTTTTACAGGCAAATCTTGGCCCTGCTGCTTTCTTTTTCTCACCCAGCTTGTGTTGCCTGCTACGGGAAGGGCAGTGCTCCATCCCAAGACCTCTGCCAACATGGGGCTTCACTGTCCTTGTAGTAAATTTCCAGAGCGTTCACAAATATCGGGCCAGCAAGCGATCAGTGGCAAATGGCTATGAAATGCTCCCTGCTTCCTCTCCAGCCTCTTCTGATGTTTTGCTCAACAGGCCATGAATCCAAGGTTCATGACCTCCTCCTTCCTTCTTCGAAGCAGCTGGAGTTTGCCGATTATGGCGGCGTTTGGGGTGGGGGTCTGGCGCAGCACAGCGACACCAGTTTATACTTGGTGACAAAGGTGGGCAGTGAGGCGATGCACAGGGAAACCGGGAACTCGGCAGCCTCCACAACGGTGCAGCAGCCTGCGAAGGGGGTTCCCGTGCAATGGCTGCGCGTCTGGGAGGAGGCCGCAAGCCTGGCTGCGGCCTCTCAAAACGCAGCTGCTGCGGGGAAGGAAGCAAGTCGGCTGGTGGCGACCGGTGCCTGCTGGATCAGGAGAGGCAGAGATCCCTCGGGCTGCAGGCAGTGGCAGAGCCAGGTCCCAAATGGGCAGGAGGGGTCTAGTTTAAAAGGGAGCCTGTGGATAACCCAGGCCCTCCTGGAGAAAGATGCTCTGGAGAAGGAGAGCTGGGCCGGGGGTGGGATGTGCCGTGATGTGGGCATCCGAGCGCTGGCAGAACATCGTGAGGGACTGCAGCGCCCTGGAGGGCAGGAGCCAGGGATCACCTCGCGCTCGCTAGTGAGCACGGCTGAGCATCCCGGGGTTTGATTGCTACGTGGAAGCTGGTGCCAGCAATCCCCCTGGGGACAGGAGGGCCGCTGGTGAGCAGACATCCCATTCAGGGCTCTGCCTGGCACTCGGGCACCGGGGTAGCAGCTCCAGCTGCCGAGGGACAACCGAGTCCTTGAGGGGGCTGGGGGGCCCTTTGCTGGGAGGAGAACTATCCCGCTGGCAGCAGCAGCAGTGAGACAAGTCCTAGATGAGTCCTGTCACCCCAGTGCTGTGACCCGGCGTGCGTCTCAGCGGGCAAGCCTGGAGCCTGCAGGAGCTGCAGATGTTTGCCTTCTCTCTGGTCCTTCGTTAAGCCTCATGCTGTCACCCTCTTCTGCGCTGTGCGCAGACCCTCTCAGAGCAGTCCCTGGATGGCTTCCCGGGGCTCTGCACCGTGTCCTCAGCTCAGCTTCTCCCCAGCTGTGGCCAAGGCTGCAGCGGGGCTGGGCAGAGCTGGGGCAGCACGGCTCTGCCCAGGGAACGCGCCGTTGCACCCCAGTCGTGGTGCAACGACTGTTGCACCCCAGCCGTGTCGTGGGCTGGGAGCCTGGCTGTGCTCCCCGAGGTGCTCGTGGGGGTGTTGATGTGCAAGGAGGTGCCAATTTTGGGTGTTAACAGGCATGTCTTGCAGGTTGCCGTGGGTTTGTGAGACCCTGGGGTCTGTAACACCCCTGTACAACACGTCGTACGAGGTGCTAGCTGTATGTCTGTCCTGTCAGGTCTGTGAGCTCTTCGATGCCAGGGCTTTGCAGGGGACCCCTGCGGTCCCTCAGGCCCATCGTGGATGCAGAGGGCAGCCGTGTGCCTGCCCGTGCCCGACCGCGCTGGAGACCTGGTCGTTGTGAAGATGCTGTGGTGAGCGGTCGAGGTCTGCGTGGAGAGCCACGGTGGAAACCATCCACTGGCCCTCATCGACCAGCACCCAGGCAGCAAACTTCTCCTTCAGGTTTCATCTGCCGGAACAGCCGATGCTTCGGCGGGTGTCCCGGTTACTGATGGATAAGAGTGGGGAAAGCACGGGGACAGAGGAGACTGAGCAACGATCGATCCCCTGCCAAGGCACAGACGCTGTCAGGCGTGGGAAGTGCTGTTCCTTCCCATCTAACCCTGCCCTCTCTCTCCACACAATGTTTCTGGCTCTCATTTCTTTTGGCAGAAAATTCACATTCTCATCGCCCCTCTCCTCCCCTCCCCTCCTTCTCCTCCCCTCGGCCGCGTTCGGCTGCAGCATCTCCTCTCCGTCACTTCTCCGCTTCTCCTCCCGCCAGCAGGCAGGGAAGGCTCTCCCAGCCGCTCCACGGGGACACGGTGGAGACGCTGCTTTGAAAACCGTCATCTCGAAGGAAGAGAAGGGAGCCCAGGCTGCCGCTGGTCGTGCTGTGAGAAGAAAAGGAGGAAGGTAAATATCAGCCCTTCGTTCCGGCTGGGAAGAGGGCGACTTTGCTGCTGAAAATGGGGAAGCAACTGCAGCTCCTTGGGAATAGAAGGGGTGGCTGAGGTGAGCCTTTCCCGTGAGACTTCCTTAAATAAGCCCGAGTCCTAAAAATAAGCAGGGAAAGTCATGGCAGAGAGGAAGTGCCACATTAACGCTCCCAGCAAAAGGCATTTTATTTCTATTTCTGAGTTAGTAAGATTCCTTCTACGGCATCCCCCGCTGAAGGAGGATTTACAGTGCTCTGGCTTTGGCCCCCACTGCGTTTTGGTGTTTTCCTCCTTGCGGGGAGCAGCGGTGCCTGCCCAGGCTGGAGCGAGCTCTCCTGCCCACTCCTGCCTGCCCCGCTGCCATTCGGGGCTCTGCAGGGCATTGCCTGTCCCGGGGCAGGGGCACCCACCCGGCTGCTGTGCTGCCATCGGGGAGGTTGAGGCTGTCGGCCGTGGTCCCCATCTAGCTTGCTGCCGTGAGCATAAACACACACTTGTTGCAAGAAGTAAGGCCAGGTTTTTGGGGTTAAAGAGTTGAAGCACAGGTTTACCAGGTGGCATTTCGTAGGGCTGCTCTCGTAGCGCTTGCGTAGGGCCAGGCAAGCGGCGGCTTGCACTGATGTCTCCTTCTTGCTTTCCCTCTGCTCTGCTCCCTCTCCTCACTGGGTTTCCTCCCGTGACTCCACTCCGACCATTCCTCCCTGGAGGTATTTAAAAGCCGGGCAGACGAGGCGCTGAGGGACATGGTTTAGTGGTGGACAGGGACGGTTGGACTCGATGATCTTAAAGGTCTTTTCCAACCAAATGATTCTGTGATTCCTCCTGCTCAGGCAGGGGCTGTGAATGCGGGTTCTGCCCGGAGCTGTGAGCTTCACCTGCAGAAAGGTCACTTCCTTCCGTCCGTCTGTCTGTCTCAGGCCTTGTCTGTCCATCTGCAGCATCTGCTGCAGCAGAGCAGCTCCCGTCCGGCCGGGAGGCTCCTGCTCAGGCACCGCTTCTGCTCGTCCCTCGCTTCTGGCGTGGCAGGAGCGCGTGAGCTCCTGCTGGCGAGCGGGGATGTTCTCGCTCGTCAGAGCCAACGTTTCGCCTGCGCCCCCTCGTCCCGCCCGGGCTGGCCCAGGGGAGCTCACGGCCCAGCATCTCCGTTTGCAGAGCTTAGTGGGACCAGTCACTTTAGTTTAACAGTGACCTCTTACATGCAGCCCCGTTGAGACAGTAAATAAAATACGTTCGTAAAGGGCTGCTTCTTCCTTCCACAGATTTTATTTTTTTTTTTTTTCAGGATAAAAGCTATAAAAAGCCAGGTATTGCATGCCAGGCTGGTTGCTGAGCTTGCCTTGGGAGGGAGCGCGTGGAGGGGCAGGGAGCTGAGGGGTGGCCAAAGCAAGCGCAGAGCCTAAAGAACAGCTCCTGGTGATGTTTAATAATTTAATAATGGAAAAGCCCCTTTTCAAGCGAGACACGAAGGCCTCCGTGGGCTGTGCCTCACCTAAGATTTCACCGGGTGTTGTGACTGCCTGGCCCCTTTGCTAACGCATCCCCCGAGCTCCAGACCCCGGGTGGGCTCCGTGCTGCCTATGGCTGCCTGCAGAATTGCTGCCTGCAGAATTGGCTGCCATGGAGGCAGGGTGGCACCAGCCCTTCCTGGGTGATTTACCCCCGAGCCCAGTGTGTGGGGCAGCCGTGGGCACCCGGGTGCCCCAGCTGTAATCGTCCGGGGGTGTTGAGCTGTGCCGGGCGGCTCAGCTATGTTGTGTCCCACCTTTGTCACTGCGTCCATGCTGAGGCACGTAGTTTTTGTAATAAACGTCAAATGTTTCAAGAATATCTTTGTTTGTAGCTGAATTCCCTTTTTGGCGTGCCCTTCTGGGGAGTTCGGAACTACTTTTTTTTTTTTTTTTTTTTTAATTTATGTAACTTTCTAAATATCTTTAGAAATTGAAAACCTGGCCAAAAGAAGCAGTGCCCCAGCAACAGCCCTCCCCGGGCCCGGGGGATGGAGGTGGGCAGTCAGGGCTGTGCTGGGGCTGGTACGAGAGCCCGTGCAGTCTGCCTCGCCACGCTGCGGGGTGTCCTCGCCCTCATCGCTGGCTCCAGGGCATTTCCAGGCATTTATTTTTCATTACTGCCTTAAAGCCCTCTTTGGGAAGGCTCCTTTCGGAGCCTGTACTCCAGCCACATCTTTTCCGTGCGCATGGTGATAACCTTGGTCCTTTCTTCCGTTTACCGCTGCTTTTTGCTCTTCGGACCGTGGCGGGGTTCGCTGGGTGCCGGGGAGGCGGCGCGGGCTGCGGCAGGCGGGGCAGGAGGAGCAGCCGCAGCCCCTCGGCACCGGAGCGGGCACCCAGGTTAGTGCGGGGCGAGGAGCCGGGAGCCGGCGCGGGTCCCTGCGTGGCCTCTCCAGGAGGCTGCGGACAACGGGGAGAGCTCCCCAAAGATGCGGGAGAGGCGATGGGGCGTTTGGCCGTGACCTGCGTGGGGCTGCGGGCTGCAGTCCAGCCTGCGCTGGGGGTAAGGGCATCGGTGAGGCTTCGGCAGCACTGGTCGGTGCTGGGAGTGTTCGATTTACAAGAGATGAAGCTCAGTGTTAAGTATTAAATTAAGAAAGAAACCAATTTAAAATGGGGGAGAAAGGCAGAGAGGAAGAGCTTGTGAGTAGAAGGGGGCCGTAAGTCTTATTTAGCAGGATGTGCGCTGCTTTTCAGGTTTTAGAAGTTTTTTATGGCTAAAAAAAAAAAAAACAACCCCAAAGCTCACTTCTCTTCACCTGGAGGGAAACTGCTACCCCCACCTTTCTGCAGAGCGGGAAGCATCTGTCCAGCCTCTCTCCATGGATGGAGCACGCTGTAGGAGGAGAGAGGGAGCGGCAGCGTGCACGCAGCCCCGGCGTCCCCACGCCGAGCAGCCACCGTAACCCAGCCCACGTCAGGGCCGTTCAGGGCGCTCGCAGGAGGTCACCGCTCCTCGGTTCCTCCTTAAAGCTCGGCGTCCAGCGCGCCGTGGGATGTGGGGCAGGAGAGGGGGGGTGTGCGCCTGCACGGCATCCTCCAAAGAGCGCTCCGAGGCTGGTGTCTCGTCCCAAGCCCTTTCCACGCAGAGCCTGTGGTTTTGCTTGCGTTGAGCTGCAGTCCGGGGCTGGCCGGGAGCAGCGTTCAGCCGATTTGTGTGAAGATGGGCTGCTGGGACCTGTGAACGTAACGCCAAAAGGTTCGGGCCCCCCGACTCGGCGGAGATCGTCGGAGGGCAGGGGCGAAGCAAGGCGGGTGCCTGGAGGGAGCTGGGAAGAGCTCAGGCTGCCGTGGCAGCCAGGAGGGGCTTTTCGTTGGGTGCCACTTCTTGGGGTGGCAGGAGGGCGAAGAAAGTCCAAGGCGGAGTGTGTGCGGAGTTGATCCCGATGTAGGCGCCCATAGCTGCAGCTGAGGGTTAGGGCTGTGGGCGCAACGTGAGGACGCGCTGGGATGGAGTCCAGTCTTATGAGGAGCGGCTGAGGGAGCTGGGGTTGTTCAGCCTGGAGAAGAGGAGGCTGAGGGGAGACCTCATCGCCCTCTACAACTGCCTGAGAGGAGGGTGCAGCGAGGTGGGGGTCGGTCTCTTCTCCCCAGTAACAAGTGATAGGACGAGAGGCAATGGCCTCAAGTTGTGCCAGGGGAGGTTTAGATTGGATATTAGGGAAAATTTCTTCACGGAGAGGGTTGTCAAGCACTGGACCAGGCTGCCCAGGGCAGTGGTGGAGTCCCCATCCCTGGAGGTATTTAAAAGCCGGGCAGACGAGGCGCTTAGGGACATGGTTTAGTGGTGGACAGGGACGGTTGGACTCGATGATCTTAAAGGTCTTTTCCAACCAAATGATTCTGTGATTCTGTGAGATGGCGTGGCTGGGGCACCTACAGGTCAGCTGGCTCTTCGGAGAGGTGAAAGAGGGCCAAGTGTCTCCTGAGCGTGCAAAGACACCCTCTGGCATTTTCAGCAGCTTCTCTCCTAAAGCAGGCGTCTGCGGTGTGCTCCCGACTCTCTTATTTATACATATATGTGTTTTTCAGGGGACCTTCGTCTCGGCTCTTCTGCCAGGACGAAGCACCAAAATGCAGCCCGTGCCCCTGCACAGCCTTTCGGAGTTGGAAAGAGCCAGTCTGCAAGAGATTGCTCTCTTCCAGCTGCAGGAGAAGCTGCTCGTTGGAGATCTCAGCCTGGCTAAAGGTAGGGGATGGGAGAGGACGGCTCCTGCGGAGCAAGGGCTGAGGTCTGAGCCGTTATTGCTGCTCATCCCCACGCCCGCATTTCAGAACACGGGATGATGTTTACGGAAAGACATTCGTGACACTTTTTGATCCATTTTATTTTTTGTTCCCTGCTTTGGTCTGAGCCCCGGAGGCCTCATCAGCCTTTTGAGGAGGGTTCGTGTGTCCGCAGGAGTGTGAGAATGTGACCTTGCCTGTTGTCTGCCCCTGATCCCCCTGATCCAAACCAGATGCACTGTGACTTGGCAAGGTCTCCCACTGGGACTGTCTTAATGCCGTTGGGATGGGATGAGCTTTGCTCGGATTAGCGTCCGGCACAAATTCCCGATGCCGGGATGGGGCTTATGCAAGGCTAGAAGACGTGCTACTGAAATTAACGGGCAGATAAATACAGAAGCTCCACAGGGGCTGAGCTCCTCCGTCCTGGCCTACGTGGACACCCAGGCATCGTCTGGGTTCCCGTAGCCGCCTGCGTCCCCCGACGTCTACACGTCTAACCAAGTGAGCACGGCGAGTTGGGGATGCGCTGACTGCTTCCCAAATTTACTCAAGAGTGGGCAGACCGCCCTGAAATGCCTCCTCTGCCCTGGGCCGTGTTTTGGCATCCCAGCAGGGCAGGAGATGCCTACAGCTCACCAGCCCTAGGGCTGCGTGGTACCAGCAGCGCGGGTGCAAAGGGAGCTCGGGGGTCTCCAGCCCCACCGCCAGCCCAGGGCAGCTGGGGCTGGGACCTCCCAAGGATGGAGCCCCCACATCTCTGGGGACTTGTCCCCAGGAAGGAGCATTTCCTAATGCTCAGCCTCGTACTGCACAGCAAGTACGTACTTGGGGCGACATCCAAGCTTGGTTTCCTGTCCTAATTAATATTTGGAAGATTTCATGCAATGAAATGGCTTCAAGAAGAGTAAAAGAGAGAAAGCTCCCCTCTCGTTCCCAGAACTCCCCGTCGCCCCAGGGCTGCAGCACCAGCCACCCACCACAGACGGCCTTTAAGTCCCTGGGGGACTCTGACCACAAACATCCTGGTTCCTTTTCTTTGTTTTTTATTTCGAGCTGTTGTGATCCCATTTTCAGTGATACCCTGCAGCAGTGGCTTCTGTAGGGAACAGTGCAGTGCAAAAAAAAAAAAAAAATTTCCTTCCTTCCCGTTAAGTGCGCTGCGTTTTGTCCGATGGGCTCCTCTCTTCCTGTGGGATCAGTGCAGGGGACTGATCTCATCCTTCTGTGTGTTCTGGGCATCACTCTTGTGCTCACCTGGGTTTTGAAGGAAGCAGTTGCTGTCGGGGAACCCCTCCTTCCTCTTGTCCATCTTCGTATCCTTTGGATTTCTGCCTGCTAATTGCTCTTCTTGCAGTTAGTTGGCTGGGCGTCCATGTGAGACGCTGAGGACTGGCTGTGAAACTATTGCACTTGCGACATCGCTTTCCTTAAAACCCCAGCGTTTTAAAGGGGAGTTCATAATGTTTGGAAATGCCTGAATTTGGGCTGCGCGGTCTCCATTTGGGACCGTCCACCTGTCTGTACTTGCTCCCCAACATCCACCCACGTGAGATTACTGCCTTCTTTAATAAACAGCCATTGCGCAGTTATTTTCCTCAAGGAAAAGGTGTTCAGCACCTCTTTTCATCCTCGTATCTCCCGATACGTAGACGATGAGGGTCACGGGGTGTGCATCCCCTTGTGAACCATCCTTTGGGGCAGCCTTCAGCTTTGATACCCTCTGGGCCGCTCTTTTCCTTTCGAGAGTCCTTACCTCGTTCAATCCCAACAAACTTCTGCAGCATCTCAGACCTTAGAGCAAACGGCCTCCCTCAGGATGACCCTCAGAGCCAAGACGGCACGGGCGCTACGTCTCATTTTGGCCAAGCCTGCAGGGACAAGTCTGTGGTTCGCGCAGGAGATGACCAAGAAGGATGAAACCTTTGAAGGATGCACAGCATCAAGCTTGCTGTAGTGCATCTCAATGAAAATAAGTTGTCCTCGCCTCCTAGATCTGTAGTGGATCATACGCGTTACTCTGCCGTGGAGATACCGGCTCAGGCTTTCTGGGCGGGGGGATCCTGATGGTTTCTTTACTGTCTGCTGCCTCACGGTTTGTTTCCCTGCGGAACATCTGCACAGCTTTAGGAGTGCAGAGCTACGCTGGTGCTCAGCCTCCGCACGTTGGGTCACCCCTCCTAACTCTATGCTGACACAGCGGAGTTCTGCTGGCCTTTTGTTTCCTTTGCTGGGTGTTTTTGGTCTCCAGGTTGTTCTTCATCTTCCGGCTGTCTGGTCATTCGAATGAAACAACACATGCGGTGCTGCGGAATAATTAACGTAGGCTAATCTTTTATGCACATGTTGCTCATACCGACTTTCAGAGCTTTCTTCTAAATCTTACAAAATAACCCAAACAGTTGTATAAGCTGTTTCTAGGAATAGAATTCCTCAGGAATAAGGAGCACAAGCTGGAATAGGGTGATGTGTCCTGGAAGGATTTAGGGTGGGCAGTGAATGAGCTGTCAGTTCATTGCTGCTGGCTGCTGTCCCTGGATGTGCAATGCGGGGAATGCTGGGGAGCGGGGCTTGCCTCTCTGGGACCACTACGGGATTTCTGGTGGTATGTGTTTTGTCTAACTTTATTTGTTTATGCTCTGCAAAACACTCCCAAAAGCTTTTCTGGGGCTGTATTCCTTTTTCCAGTGTCGAGACCGGACCTCTGAGGATGAGTTTTTGTAACGCCAGTTCATTTGCTGGCTGCCTGGTGGTTCGTCTGCCCTGACCCGTGGGTTTGTGCCTTGCCGGGTTACACACCTGGACAGTGAGGCATCAGTAAGCCCTGATGGAGAGAGGTTTTTAGGGCTGCGGTCTGAGCCAGGTGGGGGGAATCCCACAGCTGAGGTGTCTTTAACCCACGGCCATGGTTTGGTGCCGTGGGACCCACCCCAGTCCCGGTGCCTGAGTGTGCAGGGGTCCCTTCCTCCACTTCGGGAGGGTGCTGGCCCATCTCCGGGCTGTTTGCCCCAGGTAGCTGATGCCCACCGTGCCACCCCACGTGGCCACGGCCGCGTCGGGCCCGCAGCGTCCCTCTGCCCGCGGGAGGTGCCTGCGGCCGCGCGCTGCCTGCGAGGGTGCAGGAAGGCAAGTGGCTTTAGGGGGAGGCTGTACTAAAGCAGCCTAATGATGCAGAACCTGTGCTTTCTTCTTCCCTCGTAGTTGGACCTAAAGGCAGTAAATCTATCCGCCAGAAACTGGAGAGCTTTTCGAAGGAGAAGAAAGGTGAGCAGCCTCCCTTTTACCCAGGTTTTGGTCCCTGCTCTCGAACGGAATTGGTGATTTTTGCTGGGGCTGAGCTGGGAGTTGCCCAAATTCAGCAAGGTGCTTTGCCCCGGGTTGTTTTGCCGTTCTCCAGAGCGGGCTGTAACGACACGTGCACAGGCACGAGAGCGCCTGGAAGGGATGCGTATGCGTGTGGGGGAAATGCCTGTGCGCAGGAACGTGCATTTGTGAAGGTGTGCACACGTGAATATTTGTCTGCCCGTTTTATCCCTGGTCTCGCTGCTTCGCGTTCTGGTTTCTTGTCCCTTGAAGGACGTCAGCCACAAGCCTGGGGAAACCAGAGGCGTAGAGCCCAGCCAGCTGGGAGGGAGCGCTTCCTAATTTTCTTCACGCCAGGACAAAGCCCACTCAAGGGAATCGCTGAGCTGCAGCCTGATATTTTACAAAATGGATTTGTGTCTTGTACTGCGGTCGCCAGACCCCTTGGCCCAGGGTGGTGCGGAGGCTGGGAGTAAGGCGAGCTGTCCTTGCATCTGCAAGGAGGGGGAAAGTGATTTGGGAAAAATGCCATTAATACCGAGACTGCTACTCTCGAACAGACATAGCTGATGCAAACCCTGTAGAAAACTGGAGGTTATAATTTGGTAAGAATCTCTTGTATAAATATTTCTGGTGATTTATGAAGTCTCCACTTCATAGATGCTACAGCGCCTTCATGAGGCTGTAACCGATAAAAGGAAGGAAAGTTCAGGAAAAGCTGGGACAGGCTGCAGCAAGCACATTGATGGAGGCCAGTTTTCCTGCCATCTTCCCAGCTCCCCTGCATCTCCTTCCTCTTCCTCCACCACGCCACCTCCCACACCGTGCCCTCCCCGCTCGGCTCCCCGACTGCCCTGCACCCTGAGTCCCACCACGCAACGCCCCGGGGCTTTCCAGGGGCAGCAGCTCCCCTCTGGGTTTGCCCGGGGGCATTGGGGATGCTCGTCCCACCCAGCCCAGGTGCTCCTGGCTCCTGGGAAGCTGGAGGAGGAGCAGGGGGCAGGAGGGGACAGGGCGTGCAAGGGCGCTGATAGTTACAGGACTGCCGTCCTGGATTCACGCTACAGGTCTCGTTGTCAACGGTTTTACACGTTGTCCTCTTCACTCTCCTGCTGGCGGTCACCTTTACAGTATCCTGGTATTCCCTGCTGTTGGTTTATGATTTTATCTGGGTGTGCACGCGTGCCCCTGGCAGCGGGGCTGTGCTAGTGCAGCTCCCTCTTGATTTTCCTGCTAGCGATACCCTTCCCTTTCTCCCATGTCTTTCCCTAGACTGCTCTCCTCAGACTTTCGGGATCCCGCTCTTCCAAGTCATCGCCAATGACCGCGCCTACAAGCAACTGCAGGAAGCGGTGAAGAAGAGCCGCCGGCTCTGCCTGGAGGTGGAAGCGACAGTGACGAGGTTTCGGGCTCAGAGGCAGAAGAGGTCCCCGATGGGCAGGAGCTGTGGCCTGGTGCCCTGCGGGGTCTTCCCGGAGGAGCCGCTTTCCCCAGCTTTTCTCGACAGCAGCTCCTGGAGCCAGCGAAGGGTACGATTGCGAAAATGGGCTGCGCTGTGGTGGTGCTGCAGGCTGCGGGAGGCTCTGCCTTCAGCAATAAATGTGGTTTCCCAGGGTCTTTTCTTAACGAATGCGAGTTATTCGTGCTGCACGCTGGGTCGGCCCCGGCCTGCCCTTGGGGAAACGGGGTGCCCCTGCTTCCCCCAAGAGATGGACGGTGAGGGGTGGGACGGGCTTTACCAGCTGAGCTCTTACGGAGCCAAGGTTACCAGAAGGACGTGGCCAGGTAGGCAGGGATAGGAGGAGATCCGTCACCAGTGGTGTGGATTTTTCTACTCCTCCGTTGCATCACGTCTTGGCGAGCAGCACTGTGAGCAGATATGACCCTGCCTGAAACAGCGCTGCCTTTTTGGCAACGTCGCGCTTGGAGACCGGGCCTCGCACTTGCAAAATGCCCCCCAGAAGCCGTGGCCGTCGGTGGTGGGTCACGTCGGCTCCCTGGCCACGCAGCAGGGAGAGACCCCTCGCTGCGGTGGGGACGTCGGCTGTGCCGCCGAGCTGGCCTGCTTTCAGTGCTGACTACCCTCGCGTTAAAACACAAGGAAGACGGTGTGGCTGGTCAGCCTTGGCCGCCTTCGTGGCTTCAGTCCTGGTTCCTGCGGTGGGTATGAGGCTGGGTTTGGGCTGCCTCGCGCTTTGGAGCGGAGACCCACGCCTGCCTCTTGCTAAGTGCCTGTAACCCCCGGTGCAAAGCAGCTCCCGTACAGGTAACTAAATCCAGTATATTGCGCAGTCAACGGTGAAGGATTTGGGGATGTTTCCTCTTTCCCCGTGTCTGCGCGCGGTGTAGGGTCTGCCCCCGTAGGAAGGCTGCGTTTGGAAACACCTCACGCTAGGAGCAGCGCACGTCGATGGGTGCGTGGGAGATGCAAGGTCTCTCTGTGGTCCTGTTGCAACCCCAGACAGGCTCTGTAGACCTCTGAGTTCGTTCGGAGGTGATGCCTCCCTTTCCCACCAGCTTCTGAGGTCACAGCGATGACGGTGTACTGGGATCTTGTGGGGTAGTTCCTGCCACCCTGTGAATCACCTCTGCTCCATCTCAGGGGGCAATGTCCGTGGACTCCATCACTGACCTGAGTGACAACACTTCCAAGCTGCTGGAGGCTCTGCAGTTGTCACACCCCCACGAGCTGGATCCAGGGAGAAGCCTGGGCAAGAAAAAGATGCTGAGCCTCAACCCCATAACCTGGCAGGTCCCGCGGATTGTGGAGAGATGCTGCAAACACATTGAAACACACGGTAAATGCGCCTGTCTCCGGCCAGATGGCCTGTCCCACGGTAGGGTGGTAGAACCACTTCCACGATGTTGAGGTGCTCCAAGGACTACCTGGGGTGGCAGGGAGCCGTGGGAATGCAGAGCACTAACCTGTCTGTCTCCCAGGTCTCCAAACGGTGGGCATCTTCCGCGTTGGGAGCTCCAAGAAGAGAGTTCAGCAGGTGAAGTGAGACATTTACTGCGTCCTCCGTAGCAGTACCGCATCCAAAGGACAGACGCTTGTGTGGGTGGGGAATGGATAAAGCAGGCATTGGCGTGGAGAGGTCTAAAACATCGCAGGCACACGCTGGATCACAGCCAGCCTGTAACCTGCTGCTGGGTCCTTCTCCCAGCCGTGGAGAGCAGGCTTCGTCTCTCCAAGCCGCCTTTAGCAGCTGAGCCTCCATCTCCTGCTTGGCCCTTCAGAGCCCGCTCTGGGCTCCCTTCACCGGCCAGCAGCTCCTGGTCCTGTGGGCCATCGTCTGGGCTCTGGCAAGCCTTCTCTGGGGTGCCCCGCGTCAGGGGGACATTGGGAGTAGCCAGCCCTCCTGTCCCGCCGCTGCAGTAGCTCTGTACGGGGACAGCTCCCCACCACTCGTGTAAAGAGGAAGAGCTGACTGTTGCTTTTATTCTTCTCCTTTCTTCCACCTTTAAGCTGAGGGAAGAGTTTGACCGAGGACTGGATGTTTTCTTGGATGAGCATCAAAGCGTGCACGACGTGGCTGCTCTGCTCAAAGAGTTTCTTCGGGACATGCCGGATTCGCTGATCCCCAGAGAGCTCTACGCAGCCTTCCTCAGCACGGCCTGTGAGTACCGGGGGTGCCTTGTTCTCGCTCTGCACAGTCCACCCACCGCGCTTGGTTTTGTAAGGAAAAAAAAAAGGGAATTTTCTTCTTGTGCAATCACCTGGCTCAGTCCCAGGTCCCAGCACAGGTCAGCGTGAGGGTGTTTTGGCAAAAGCTCTGCCCAGGTCCCCCTGCCCTCCATATTTCGGGTGACTGAGTTTTTAGGCAGTCTCCACTGCTTCCAGCATCACTCTTTCTCGGTCTCCTTCACCGTCTCTTTGCTCCCTTTCTGCCATCCTTCTCTCCTCAGATTTGATTCTCCAAAGCCAAATCCATGAATCCCTGCTTCCACATCGAAACCAAGCAGCTACACACCAGTGGGCTCGCTACCAGGCTGTGCCATGTCAGGGAGCAAGAGAGGGCACGCGGTGGGGGGAACAGAGGTGTACAGGGATTTAGGGCGATCGTCTGCCCTCGAGCTCAGGTATTTGAGCGTACAGCACACGTGCACTGTACAGCAGGAGCGTAAACCAGCCTGGCCTCGCGGAAATCGCCCCAGAGCAAAAGCATGGGGCTACGGGTGGGCTACGGTTGTGGGCACGGAGTTTCTTCGAGATAAATCCTAAGACTGGGGCACGTCTCAGCACGCGGCCTCCGCAGGGAGATCAGGGAAACCCGGGTGGTGGTGGCGATGGGAGGCTGGCTGCCGTGCCCGTCTCCTAGCTGTGCAACAGCCCTGCGTCTCCGCAGGGGCAGGGGGGGCCTGGGTCAAACAGAAGGTGCATCCCACGGGAACAGCAGCCAGGACTGCATCCCGGCTGGAAGTGG
Source organism: Balaeniceps rex (assembly GCA_013401315.1). Classification (NCBI taxonomy): domain Eukaryota; kingdom Metazoa; phylum Chordata; class Aves; order Pelecaniformes; family Balaenicipitidae; genus Balaeniceps; species Balaeniceps rex. The sequence goes on from VYZW01023125.1 coordinate 86,068, forward strand.
CAGCGCTGTCTTTACTTCGGTGTCTTTTATTTAGTCCTAGATGTGGAATTGGCATGGTGTTTGAGATGAGCTTCCAAATCAGCTCTTTTGCAGATCGATAACGCACGGGGTGTTATCACCTGAACCAGGTGATCTTCCCGGTTCTCCCTGTCTGTGATCTAAGGAGCCTCCCCTCGCAGCCAGCACCAGGGCAGGGTACGGGACCACGGAGTCCCCCATCTGCTGCTCTCTCCTGACCTGTCCTCCATCACGCGGAGCTTTGCATGTCCCTCTTGCATCATTTTTTTAGGTGTTCTCTCGAGCCTTGGCTGGCTGCGTGTTTGCTGCCTCCCTGTCCTCCCTTGCCAGCTCAGCATCGCTGTCGCTGCAGTGAGGTGACTTTCCTTCCCCTTGCTGACACTGATAATAAAAAGCCCGAATGGCCCCGGACTGCACGTGGGCTGCAGGGTGAATCCATGGATTCACACCACACCACGTACGATTTTTCAAACCTTTGGCTCTCGGATCCTTCCTTACCAGCCTTCTTTGCCAAAACCGCTCGACCGCAGTGGGATCAGCGATGTGCTGCCTGGCACTGCCACGTGCAGTTGCTGCAGTCTGTGCTTTTTTTTTTTTTTTTTTTTTTGGATAATTGGATTATAATCCCTCTGGTCCAGGACAGTCTTTGACTATGGGGCTGTACCGTACCAAACGCAATCACGTCGCAGCCCTTGCTGGGGTCTCCCAGGGTGCTTACCCCTGCGTGGACGGATGGAGGGTAAGACGCCAGTCTGGCTCCCTCCAGAGTTCGTTACTGTGGATGTAAACGAGGGCTGTCCAGCTGGAAGTGCCTAGCGGGCTGGGAATCGCACTAATTAACGGGTTGCTCTCTGCCTAGCCATGGAGGGCCCGGCGCAGCGGGCCGCCCTCCAGCTGCTGCTCTTCCTGCTGCCCCCCTGCCACAGCGACACGCTGCACCGGCTCCTGCGGTTCCTCAGCGAGGTGGCCCGGCACGCCGAGAGCTCCTGGGGCCCCGACGGCCAGGAGGTAAGGCTGGCCCAAACGGGTCGACTGCGCGAAGAAGGGGTTGCTCGAACTTCGTTGGTTAAAACCAAGCAGAGCTTCTTGAGAGCCTGGGCGAATCCTTTGGCAAAACCAAATTGTTGATAAATCCCCTTGTCCGTGGCAGGTCTGGGTTGCTCCCAGTCCAGCTAAGTGATTTTCTGGGTCGCAGTAACCCCAGAGAGACCGGGCTGTGTGTCCGTAGGCAGCACAAGGGGCATTTTTTGTGGACTAATTCTGGTTTTCCACCTCCAACTTCCATGAAGGACTTACCATCACGCATTGAGGTTGATTTTGGTTTCTCTGGACAGTTCAAGCTCTAAGTCTCTCCGTGATTCAAAGAGACTGGGTTTGTCCCATATTGTGAGATGATATAGAAATAATGGCTGTTACCTTCTGGTAAGCGTTGTGAAAGTGAGGTGATGGGGATGGAGGCCCTGATGCAAGGAGGGGTGAGCCCGTGCTCCAGCACCACAAACCCTTCATGCTGGCCCTGCCACCAGCTCGGAGAGGACCAAACTGGGCCCAAATCAACACCCCGGCCTCACTCAGCAGCTCGTGTTCCCGTCCTGGGGTGGGTGAGGCTATCCTGGGACATCTCATGCCGGTGCATCTATAATCTGCAATTGCCTTTTGTGCTTGCTCGCTAGATTCCTGGGAATAAAATGACGGTTTCAAACCTGGCCACAATCTTTGGTCCCAACATCCTTCAGAAGGAAAAGCCTGGGGAGAAAGACGCTGGTGCCATGAACTTTGAAGACAGCGCTGCCATCATACTGGTGCTCCAGAGGTTGATTGAGCACTACCAGACCTTGTTCATGGTAGGTGAGGCTTTCTCAGGGCAGCTTCTCCAGACCTTTCCTTCCCCTCTCAACTCTTCTGGTGGCAGCAGAAGGAAGGATGTATTCACAGCCCCGCTTAGCAGCGGCTTGTGAAAATGTGATTAATTCCTCACGCCAGGTGTAAATATTAATTTGGGATGGTTTGTTACTGGCGTCGTAAAGGCAGAGCTGAGGGTCGTGTCATGGGCAGGTCCCGTCTTCTCTGTCGCTTCCACCCCGGTGACGTCAGGTCTACAAGGAGCCCAAGGACCGGGGTTAGTGTGGGAAAAGCAGGGGCTGAGATCCTGCTCAGACCCCCGGGAGCTGTGTGGGACGTGACACCGACGCAGCGGGTCTGCGAGCACGTATTGACCTGGAGTCCTTCTGCTGTCCTTGGCTGCCTCTGCTCGTCTTCCTCCAGAGAGGGGCAGATGCCACGAGCGAGCGTGTCTGTGTACCCCCCAGGTCTCTGCAGAGATGCAACGTGACATCCTAAGGAGGCTATTTCAGACAGACCCCGATGTCATCGACTACCTTTTGCGCAGGAAGTTCAACGCCGTGCCGTAAGTCCCCGCGAGGCGCAGTGCTGCTGGAGGGCACCTCACTGCACGGGGGCAAAGCCCTCCTGCAGCAACACCCGCCGTGCTGCTGGCGAGCGACGGACAAATCCTGCTGGTCTTCCTGCCTGTCTTTCCTGATCCTTCCACCACTTTTGGTCATGAACTCCCCAGCTAAAATTCTTCTCTTTCTGTGCTGACACCTAGCAGCTGGAGCATCCCAGCTTTTCTGTCCCTTGGAGCTCCCTGCTCTCCTTTCCACCCGCCCAGCCCATGCCGTGCTCTCTCCTTTATCCAAATCTGCCCTGCATCAGAACTCCTCCGCTGCGCACATCTTTCCGTGCGCACACTGCACAGCTCTTGTCCTCCTGCACCCCCAGAGCCCCCCGCTGCCCCAGCCTCTCGGGATCACACGCTGATGCCTGCTCCGTTTTCAGCTCCATCTTTAGTCCACTCCAAATTTTCTTCACCCTCGGTGGTGTCTGCATTTCTGTGCGGTTTTTTGCCTGTCCTGTGTGCGCGTGTGTCTGTGCGTGCGACTGCCAGCTATGCCTGTACATCAGCTTTTTGGCTGCAAGGTAGGCGAGTCCCATACGGGCTCAGAATTTGAGCTCGTGCCCTTCCCTGTGATTAAAGAAGGTGGGGAAAAAGGGCCTGGGCCCACGGTCATGGCACATCACACGGGAGGTGTTTTGCTCCCCTGTGGTCTGAAGCAGGGCGTGCTCGGCAGCCGTCGGTCTCCTTGTAGGGCTGGTGACTCCTTCAGCGAACGTGGACTGTCCTGCACGAGATGGTTTCCTGGAGCGCAGACCTTGCGAGTCTCCTCTGCTGCTGTTCCGTGTCTGTCTTCACGTTCCTTTGGGGACTGTCCAAAGAGATGGCAAATCTTCGGGGTCACTGCTAGAGGCCATTTGGGCGTGGAGTTGGCAACAGAAGCAGTTTGCAAATAGCATCTCTCTTTTTTTTTACTTCCTTAGGAGCACAAAGAGTGAGGATTCAGCAGAGGAGCATGATCCATCCTGGCTGCCTGGTCGGACCTGCACCCTGGAGAGCAGCTCGGTCTCATCGGAGCTGTACAGCAACGTCTCGTTCCTAAACCTGGACATCTAGCAAGCCTGGTCCGTGCCCTCTGCACTGCCTTCTGTGGACAAAACCGGGCCACATTTCCCCAGCAAAAATAAGTCCTCTACCCCTCTTGGGAGGAGCGGGGAAGTGGAAGGAGTACGGGAGGAGTGGAGTGCGATGCCTGTGGGAGCACCTTTGCTGCCAGCAGACATGCCAAATGGTTCCAGTGTGGGCAGACCCGCAGCAGGAGAGGCGTTTGCCGGTTGCCAGCAGAAAGGCTTTCCACGTGTGGGTTTGTTGCCAGATGGCAACCAAGAAACCCGCGTGCTCGTGCAGTGGCTGCGCACGCCCGGTCGTGTCGGCAGCGGTGTGCGAAGGGGAGCGTGCTCCGGGAGCAGCCAGCGAGCCGCTGGCGTGTGCTGCGGCCTGCTTGCGGGGCTGGCGTGCTGCGGTGCCCTCAGCGCTGCGGTGCCCTCGGCACAGCGCTGCTGCCGCCGTCGTCGACCGCTTCACCCGAGTTTCAGGCATGAGATTTCCGTCCCCAGCGCTGCGCATGAGCCCGCAGCTCGGGGTTAGCAGCACACAGGGTGGTGGTGCAGGCAGGGACTGCTTCGTGGCGTCCCTGCCTGGGGAGGACAACCTCTCCCCTCTGAATGGCCACCAGCCCCGTGCACTGGGACAGGGAACTGGTGCAGACTGGGGAGCAGCAGGCAGGTGTCTGACAGCGCGTGCCGTGCTCGGCGGATGGGACTCGGAGGTCCAAAATAGACCCCATCTGGTGGGATGCCCAGGTATTTGCTGGGCTCTGGCGGGGATGTCTGCTTACGGGGACGGGGGGAGCCGCAGCCTGGGGCTGAGACCCCCTGTGCAGACTGGGAGGAGACTGGCGTGAGGCAGGAGCGGACGGGGACTGTTAGCAGGGCGGTGAGGATGGAAAACGTAGTTCAGCTTTGTGCAGTTGGTGCTTTGGGAGCCCGTTTACCCCGTGTCGTATCACAGGCGCGTGCGGAGAGGAAGGAATGCTAAAGCAACAGCACTGTCATTGCAAAGGCACCCCCCGGCCTGCCATGTTCAGGATGAATCGCAGCTTGCTCCTTTGTTTGAACCCAGGTTTCAAACTGCTCGTTTTATAGACAGAAAACACTGCATTGACCCCAAAATGTATGGCTGGTGTAGCAAGAGGGAGCAGTAGGCTCTGAGGATTATACACTTCAATCTTCCTTGAGCTAATATTCACCAAGTAGACCTTCTAATGTATTTTACAGATGATGGTGTCTTTTCGTGATCTTTGGCTGAGAAACGTCTGGTTTGGTTTGGTCCTGCTGCTCAGGCATTGGAAGTCACTGCCAGTTAGGTGCGAACGTCCATTTCTGGCTGATCTGGCAGAATGGAAGTGAGCAGCAAATATTCTCTGTTGTTTCCACTTACTCTGCCAGACTCAGGAACCCCCATGGGCTGGGTTGTCCCTGGGTGAAGCAGCGGCACAGGGAGGGATGCTCTGTAGGTCTCCATCTGCCTGTCTTTTTGGGTTGTATTTGGACAGCAGAGTTTCTCACGTGTGACAGAAATCTCTGTTCCATGATGGATTTAATTGCCTGCCTTCATGTCTGACTCTAAAACTCCCCCAAACTCAACCTTTGCAGAGAACGGAATGAAATTTATCTCCGTAGAAGTTCCCAGCCCATCGCTATGAGCTCCTCATCACAGCTGCCGCACACGGACATGTGGCCCTAGTTTCTTTTTTCCTTGTTGTGGTTTAAAACGTTTCTATTTACACTGGCACGTTGGGTAGAAGCCGAAGGACTTGACACCCCTTCCCCTCCCAAAAGCAGCTGAAAAATAAAAGAGTACATTTGGAAAGAAAACCAGGCTGGAGCGTTTGGCAGAACTGCGGCTCGGGGAGGACAAGGAGGGACGGGGATGTTTAAAGGAGGACCGAGGCTCCATCAGTGGTTCACTCCGTGTGGGTTTTGTTCACATCCAGAGTCGCTCCATGGATGGGAGGTGGAATGGGGAAGAGCGGCCGGGGCCGGCGCGCTGGGAAGCTTTGGGCTGGCAGGATGCTCCGGCGTGGGTGCTGGCTGGGGCTGGGGACCAGCTCAGCCCTGGGGACAGGGGTGATGCGGGTCAGAGCCCGGCCCGAGATGCAGGTTCCGACAGCACATGGCAGCCGGGCAGCCGGAGCGGGGCTGGGGCTATGCCGGTGGATGGCCCTGGGGCATAGGGGTAGGGTGGGAGCCCCTCTGCAGGGTGAGCGCTGGTCGTTTGGGTTCTCACAGCCCAGCTCCTCCTGGATGCTCCACACGGTGCTGACGCTGCCGGGGGTGACTTGGCGGCCACGAGAAATGTTTGGCTGTGCCCAGGCCCCCCGTGAGGTCGTTAAGGTGAGGGTTAACGGTGATTTTCCATGTAAGATTACAGTCACATCCTCCCAACTCCACATTTTTGGGTGGGTTGCAGCTTTCTCAAGTCAACTGATTTGCTTTAGGGAAGTTTTTTAGGGGCAACAACCCCCCATTATTAGTTTCCACAGTAAGATTATTTTGCTAGGATCAGTGGTAGGTTGAGGTTTGGGAGTACGGATTTGGCCAAGTGTTTAGGCTTTGGCAGAGGTAGGATTAGAGCTAGGGTTAGTTGTAGGTTAGGACAGAGGGTCATCCTGGCCCAGGGAAACAGCTCCTGCAGGGGCCTCTTGAAAAGAAATGGCCCCGTACCAAACCGAGCTAAGGCAGCTGGGTGTGAGCGTACAGAGCGTGGGTTCACGAGGAGCCACCATGAAGGCAGGCAGGGCCCAGCCATGGCCCCGCGTGTCAGGACGTGCCCTTCGGCAGCCCTGTTCCTCAGGGCCTCCTCCCTGGACGCGTCTGAGGTGAACCCTGGACCAGCGGTTTGCCGAACGCCACGCTGAGGTGCGGGGAAACGCTTGGCACCTCGGTGCGGACGCGTGCTCCAGCAGTGCTGGTGTCTTGCTGCGTTTGTGAGCGGGGAGCCCGTGGCTCGGCTCGTGTGCCGCACTGCCGAGCAGCGCCATGCCTTTGGCTATGCCTCGTAGCATCAAGAGGGTTATTGACGAGCGCAGGAGCCTTTCTGTGCCCCTAGGCTGGGAGGAGGAGGTGTTCCACCGTAGCCTCAGCTCCGTCTGTCCAGCGGGTGTACCTGTCGGACCGTGCTGCACTGCTCAGCGCTGGGCTCTTGCTTTGTGAAGTTCCCTTCCCCGTGGATGGGTACTGGCGGCACGGGCGGAGAAGCAGTTCCCGGAGAACAGCAGGCCGGAGAGAGAAGCGTGTGCTGAGAGATAGCTGGGGGAAGCCTCCCAAGAGCTGATAAGCTCCAGAGATGAGCGGTGCTGTGGAGTCTGCAGGAGCGGATAAACTCAGGACACCTGAGTCTGCCGACGGTTTCTGAGGTCACCAGCACACTCGAGCATCAACCGTGTCACCAACACCAAATCCAAGGAGGCAGTGGCTGCTCTGTGCGGAGAGACTACAGGATTGTACCTGCCGCAAGAGCAGACCCTCTGGGGGACCTTCCAGATTTCTTCCTAGAAGCCTCTGGCATGTCAGGGTGATGCTCCACTCCCCAGTCAACAGCCGGCGTTGGTCTCACTGTTGCCATGTGGTACGAGTGACTAGTTATCTCCTGTTAGTCGTAACAGCTTGAGTCCATTAACAGTAACGCGCTAACGAAGACAAGGCGTTCCGGTAACTGTTGGCCATGACTTGATGGTGGAGCTCTCTGTGTCCCCGCTGAGGGGGGGCAGATCCTCAGGTTGGGGGGAGCTGTTACAAAAGTTCACCAAGAATTTAGAATCCAAGAAAAAAGCCAGCGATCGTTATATCTTCAGTCGGACAAAAGGGTGCTCAAATCATTTTGCCAACCAGAAACCTGGACCGCAAACCAGCTCTTTTGTCATAATGGGGGAATATCAAGTGTGGGAGCCCTAGGTGTACAGGGAATGGACGGATAAGGCGGCGGGTGACGGGCCATCCTGGGGAGAACTTCCCTGCAAGCGTGTTGTGTGTTGGATTCCTTGGGGACCAAAGAGGAACATACTCTAATGGAAGAGGGAGGGGAGAGGCACAGCAGTGGTGATACGACGTCTGGAAACTTGTCACGTGCGAGGAGGGAACACAGACAAGCAGGACAGCACACCGCTGCTCACAGCGCTGGAGACCGCACTGAGCCCGCTGCCTGTCCGCGGTGACGGCAAGACTGACAGCCACGGACAGTGGGTGGAGGTGGCACAAACCTTCTGCAGCCCCCACCTCCCGTTCATCGTGAGAACATCACAAGGGCTTTGCTGCCCAAAGATGTCCGCAGCTGCAGCCGTTGGTCTGCTCGTAGAGGAGGGAGCCAGAAGCACCGAGGCTGGCATCAAGATCTTGAGCAGAGCACAAAACCAGCAAAGAGCTTCATGCCTTGTCACGGCCGGAGCTCAGCCCGATGCCGCTGCTTCTAGGTGTAGCTTTGACTTGTCGATACTACCGAGAGCAACGGCTCTGGCACTGAGGCCAACGGTGAGAAGTCCACACAGCCTCCATCGCGTGTTTTTGATCAAATTTTTTGGTATCAAAAAAGAAGACTCCAAGCAGAGCGAACGTTTCCTCATTCCCCATCACCTCGGCGAGTCACTCGGAGAGCGGCTGTGGCGTGGATTGGTGCCACCAACATTACTTTGGCTTCTCTCCCGTGATTCCTCTGAGCTTTCATTTGTTCTTCCACTGCTTCTGCCATATACCTCTCTCTGAGAACTAAGCACGGAGAAATTGTAGTGGATAACGTATGAACTCTAACGCGTTCGTGGCACCGGGGAAATATGCGCTGCAGAGCTACGCCGCGTTTGAGGATGGGAGAGAAGGGTTGTGGTCCCCTCTGGGTGTCACAACAGGAGCATCGAGTCACCCCCGTAGAGGCTTCCTGACAGACGGGCTGGCTGCCCTCGGATTTTACACTCTGTGTTTTACGCCGCTCCCGCTGGGTGATGGGAAGAAGCACGAGGCGCTGCAGAGCCGGTTTCAGAAGCACCGCTACACAGGGCGCAGGGCCACCGTCCAGCTGATGATCATCTGAATGGGCAGGGATGCTGAAATACCAGGCGGCTATTTGCTTCCCTTGGCGAGAAAAGTCTTTCTGAAGTTTACTTTCCCGACGCTGTAATGGTGGGCAGAAGAGGGCACTGGGGCCTCGCTGGGAAGCGCGCCGGCTTTCTCCACGTTTGCTACAGAAAATGCAAAAATCACTGTAGGGTCTTTCTACCACCGCATCGCAAGGCTTGAAAACAGCTCGGTAGCGGCTGTCGCTGCCGGTGGGGATATTGCTAAAAACTCCGCTTGAGGGCAGCCCAGCACCGGGCCTTGCTGCGTTCTGCCCGGCGATCGCCTCCTCTGAGCAGGACGCAGACTTTTTCTCCCTCAGAAGCACACCGGCTGCCACTGCCTGCAATGCACAAGTATGTGCTTATAACTCGTTTTGCTTCAGCCTCCCAAAACAAACCCCGCTTTACAAATCAGTTGCAAAGCAGCGTCATTCGTGAAGCATTAGCATCGCTCTGGACCAGCTCTGAAAAAGCCGGCTAGCTTTTGTTATGCTTCAGATTTAGTTATCGTCGGGCTCCTTCCCCCTCCTCCCCAAGCTGAAGCTGCAAGCCTCTGTGATTTCACCTTTTGAAACAATCTGGAAGTTTCTGTCTTGATGTTTCTGCTCACCCGCCCGGAGGGTGCTCGCTTGGGCTGATTCAGGGCTGGCAAAAAGCAGGCAGAGCTCTTGACGGGCTCCTGAATCCACCAAGGCAGCGTGGGTTGAAACCGTCCACTGAGACAAACCACCGGCTGTCCTGCACCTGGAGAGGACGCACCAGCTTTCAGCTCCCTCATTTAGTTACTGGTCCTTAAATTTGCGTCCAGCCTTAAAATACCTAAGACTTTCAATACGGTTATCTTTAATACTGGGGAAAAAAAAATACTGAGATGATCTGAAGATATTTTAGGCAGTTAGGGCCACGTAGCCTCTATAAAAAGCAAGCACAGCCCGAATCCACCTTTTCCAAACCAGCAGATGAGAGCGAGGGAGCATCTGCCTCCGGTGCCGCCTCCTCGCCACCCGGACAGTTGCGGGGTTAATGCCACCAGAAGGTTGGGCAGCTTTTCATTCGCAGCGGGAAGAGGAGTTGCGACTCGTAAGTGCAGAGAAGCAGCAGCGTTCTTGAAATGGGCGACCACGTCTGTCCCTCCTGGCGTAGGTCAGGTTTTAAGGTCGTGGCAGAAGGAGAAACGCGGGAGAAAGAAAATCGGCAGCAAAGCCCGTTCTCACGTGCTGAGGGGTGACTTCAGTCTGCAGAAAGGATGAAGGAGGGGTGAGCTCCAAGGAAAGGAGGCAAAGCTTGGTTGAAGGAAAGTGGAAAACTTATCCTGCGGGACTTCAAGTTCTGGTGGACGGACGATGATGCAGGGAAGGAATCGGGGCACCTGGGAGGAAACCTGAAGAGCTCAAGAACATCTCCAGCCTGGGGAGAAGCTCTCCTGGAGCAGTCCCCCGCGGTGGGGAAGGGCACAGCGCCGAGGAGGAGGCAGGGGTGGGCTGGGGGGAGATGATCCCCCCGTGGCTGCTGTTGTGTGGAAGGGCTTTGGCCACCCGGCTCCGCAGGACGAAGGTCCCCAAGCCCCGGGCATCACCCAGGACCATCGGAGGTGGAGACAAGGCGAGCTCCGCGTGGGAGCGGCCAGTCCCTCGTCCCGCGGGGGAGAGGGGAGACCCCCGACACCCACACCCGGTGTCTGCAGGGCACGGGTGGGGGGGGGGACACGGAGGCCGCAGGGGACGGAGCCGACGGGGACCCCACGAGAGGGACGCGGTCCCCCCAGTCCGGCGGGGCGTGGGCGTGGAGTGGGCGGGGCGCGAGCGCCCCGCCC
>VYZW01023125.1:96543-112435 GCA_013401315.1 Balaeniceps rex
CTGCCGCGGCTCCCCGAGGGGCTCTGCCCCTCTATCCCCCCCCGCCCCGCCTTGCTGAGCCTCCCGCCGGGAAATCCCCGGGCAGCGGGACGCGGCTTGCGGCGTGCGGTCCGTAAAGCGCCGGTAGCTCTGGGCCCAGGGCCGGCCCTCGCCTCACCGCCGTCTCTCCTAATCTCCCCGAAGCGCCTCGGTGGGGCCGCTCCAGCCTTGCTTCCCCGGGGGACGGGCCGGCTCCGTAGGGCCGGAGCCGTCGGGAGTGAGCGGCGCGTCCCTGGGGAGCGGCTGCTGGGCTCGCTGCCCTGCTCCGCTTCCAGGCTGGCTGTGCTGTTGCTGGCCACCTGGGCTCAGCATAGCCCCGGGCCATTGTTCAGCCCTGCCTAACCTCCCCGGAAAGCAGAGGAAGAAGCTGGGTCGGGGATCGAGACCCTCGCCTGCTCAGGACCAGCTTTTACTGGGCTGGGTGCTCGGCTGTGGGATGAGCTGGAAGCATGGCCGAGCTGTCCGAGGAGCTGGATGTGCTCGGAGCTCAGGGGGGAACAGTGAGGGGACAATGTCAGCCCTGAACTTGCTGCACGGAGCCAGAGCTGGCCGCCTGCCTGTGGAGAGCGGCCCAGAGCCTGGGTCTGCCCCATCCCCAGCCTGGTGCTGCTCCCGAGAGGCTTTTGCTGGGGCTGCCTGGCTGGTGCATGCCCCAAACCTCTCCCTCCGCTGACTTCTTGCCCCCAGCGATGGCCGATGAGCTCAGTGACCTGCTGCAGGAGTTTGATGAGGTGATGGAGGACTTCGACAGAGGCCCTGCGTGTCAATACGAGCAGCACCTGGAGGAGCTGAAGAGGAAAGTGGGACACAGTGTGTACGACAGCGGCATCGATGAGCTGGAGAGTGAGTCCGGGGCTGGGGAATGAGGAGTCCTGGGGGAGGACGGTGTCCGTCGGGATGGAGTTGCTTTGGGAGCTCTGGGGTTCCTCCATGGTAAACCACGGAGCTTCGTGCTGATCCCGCCTGTGCGCTGCCCCCCTGACTCAGCTCTCGAGGGTGGGTGAGTAGCACGGGGTGATGACCACTGGATCCTGGCCCAGGGCCTGCCACCATCTGCTGGGGCTCCTTCTGCTGGGTTGGCTGCTGCAGGACCACACGAGGCTTGAGATAACCGGGAGCTCGGAGGGAACCAGTGCGCTGTAATAACCCCGAGGAGTCCCCCTGGCTGCGGCCAGGCAAACTCTGGGGCCGTTTGGCCTGGCCGAGAAGCTCAGCTCTCTTTTTAGAAGCATTCCTTGCAGCAGGGGAAGAGCAGATGGGCTGGCCAAGAGTGAGGGTGGACCAGGACCCTATGCCACGCACAAGATTGGTCCCTGGTCCTGCAACTTGCTTATAAGGTGCCTGTGTCCATGGGCAGCGACTGATGCTTTGCATCTGCAGGTACCAGCACGTCCCCAGGAAGCAGTCTCAACTCCAGCGAGGAGGACCTCAACACCCCTGCCGATGCCTACCCCTCCAAAGGTGAGGCTGAAAGATCTGCCCGAAGGGCTGATGCCAGGGCTTCCTTCCATGGGCTTGGCTCGGCTCGGCTCAGCAGCGATGGGCCCCGAGGTGGGTGGGGTGCCAGTGGGGCCCTGCAGGATTTGGAGGTGGGAATGGGCCCTGGGGTCCTGGCTGGATGCTGGCAGAGGTGTGAAGTTGGGCTTGCATGTTCCCAGTCAAGGCTAGACTGAGCCAGAGGTCTGTTTGGGAGGGTCACCGAGAGGGGCTCTGCTCCTGACCTGGGAAGCGCAGGATCGTGCAGGGATGAGACAGCACGGGGAAGGTGAGCACCCTTCCCACCACGTATGGATCCAGTCCAGCTCTGGCCTCAGCTGAGCCCTTGCTGACCGACTTCGTGTGTGTGGGAGGACGTGCCCTGCCTCTCCGCTTTCCCCCACGTTGAGCCTGAAGCGCCGCTGGCCGGGTTATGGGATGCTGATCCGCATGGTACCTGCGGGCACCGTCCTACCCCAGAGCCTGGGCCTGAGATGGGGGGCAGAGGGGGTGTGGGGGGTGGAAGTGCTGTGTGTCTGCAGGTCAGGGTCAGCCCTGGAGCTGGTGGGGAGGGAATGGGAGAGACCTGACGGTGTGTTTCTCTCGGCTAGCTAAGCTTGGAGACACGCAGGAGCTGGAGGAGTTCATTGCGGATCTGGACAAAGTGTTGGAGGGTACGTACGCAGCTCTGACCCCTGTGCTTCCCGAGCCCCAGGCTGCATCCAGCGTGGCAGCACGCCCGGGCTGGGGCTTCCCCGCTCGACAGAGCCTGGCCCAGCACCCCTCCTAGCTGGGGCTCCCGCTGCGGGGGCTTAGAGCCTGGTTTTGGCTGCAGGGGTGGGAATCCATCTGTCTTTTCTTTTGCTGGGCAGCTCATCTGGATGTCACCCCCATCCCCCTTCAAGCTTTTTCAGCTGGGGCAGAAATTCCACTGCTTGAGTGTCTTCCCCCCCTGGTGCCTCAGTTTCCCCCCACTGGTGAAGTGGAGGTGGCGGTACTGTCCTGGTGGAGGGGATTGGGGATGCGAAGGCCAGAATGGTCCTGACAGCGCAGGCCTGCAAAAAAAAGGTGGCCAAACAGCGCAACCTGCAGAGCTGTTGATGTTTTCAGGAAGATGCACAGATGCTCGTGGCTCTCTGCCTCCAGCATCCCTCCGACTGCTGCTCGAAGGCTTTTCTGTGCTTGGGGGGGGGGGGGGGGGGGGGGGGGNGGGGGGGGGAAGGTGAGCAGGAAAAAAAGAGTATTTTTCCTTGTAGTATACCCCAGCCTGGAAAGAAAATCAGCCCTGTGGAAATATCCCGTCGGGAGGGAGGAAAGTGGGGATTCGGACTTGATCAGGGGTGTGGTGGCACTGAGCGAAGCCGTGGGCAGGTCTCAGAGCGACACTTCTGCATCTGCGGAGTGGGAAGCACTTCTGAGGGTCTGTGCGGTGGCAGAGAGGGGGATCCCAGCCCTCGGGGAGCACGGACGGGTCGTGGTCTCTTCCTGCAGATGTTTTGCTCCTGGTAAAGGGCTTGGCTGCAGGTGTCCCTGGGGAAGGTGGTGGGGCCGTGCTGGGCATCTCTGGCAGCTTTACCCAGGCAGCTCTGCAGCCCTGTGAGGTTGGCTGGTCCCCAGTAGCTTCCTTGCTGGGGAAACTGAGGCAGAGGCCACACTTCCTCTCCAACCAGGTCCCTGGGTGACAGGCTGGAGGCAGAGAGAGCTTGATTTTAAAAACAAAACAAAAAATTATCTATTTCCCCCTAGGCAGGCTGCAAAAGTCACGGTTCCCAGTATCTGTTCCCTTCCCTTCTGAGTGTCCAAAATGAGGTGGCTGGTGGGAAGCGCTGCTGCTGGCGCTGAGCCGTGCTGGGAGGCAGGGAAGCAGGGAGGGGATCAGAGCCCCCCCAGCAGATTTCGGCTCTAACCCTGCTGCTGGGGCTGCCTGGGGGGCCCAGTGCACCGTGCAGCCCTCCTCCCCCCCACAGTGGTCTCACCAATTTTTTTTTTTTTCCCCCCCTTGATTGTCTTGCAGAGATGTGAGATGTGGTTTTGGTGGCGAGTTTGGAGAGGAGGACCCGCAGCAGATGAGCCCCGGGCCTCCCCGATGCACCCTCTGCTTCTGTGCCCCCGCCACCCACCGCCTGCGTGGGCCGCGGCTCGCCCGTGCCACGCCGCCCCACGCCGGGGACGGCAGCGCCCGCCGCCAGCGGGGGCTGATCCAGCAAGGGGACGGGCGGCTGGGCCGCGATGGTGGCCGGGCCTTGCTCTGCTCCCGCGTGCGGGGCAGGGCTCTGCCAGCGTGAGATGGGACAAGCTCTCACGGGGGGCACCGGGCTTTGCCCTACGGGGGGGCCGGCAGCTCCTGTGACTGAGAGGGGTTGGAGGGGGGGGGTCTATGCCACTGTTGAAGCCAGAGGAGAAACCCTGGGTGATTTTAGGGAAGATCAGCTTGCAGGACGTCGGTGAGACCTCGGTGTCCCCTCCTGGGCCAGGGAAGCCTGTTGCCGCGGTCGCAGGCAGTGACAGCCGCTGCTGGCCCTTCGCCTGGCACGGGTAGCCTCAAATAAGGCCCCCACCTGCACCCCAAGTGCCTCTGCCCCGACTGCCGCTGTAAATACTGTAAAAAGGATGTTACACGCTGTACAGATGAGACTTATTTTTATGAAAGGGATTTGAAGGCTCTGTGCTTGTCTGTGTGTGTGTCCAGCCTCTTCCCGTGGGCTCCTCTCTCCTGCAGGGGTGGGCGCAGGCAGGGCTGGGCCGTGCCCCCGCCTGGGGGCTGCCAGCCAGTGGGCATCGGAGAGACGGGGGGAGAGACCTCGGGGAAGCAAACGAAGCAGCATTTGCCTGCCTGAAGGAGGGTGGGTGATCGGGGGACCCCCCCAGGTCCTCCCTGCCTACACCTGGCTGCGGCGGGGCAGGCTGGGCTGCCCTCTGAGCTCTGGCCATGGCAGTCTGGGAGCTTGGACCTCCCTGGAGCAGCCCCTGGGGCTGGCAGGGAGCCCGGCTGCTCCCACGGGGCTGGATCCAGCCCGCCTGGTGGCCCTGACCCCACTGGGGAGCGGGGAGAGGAGGGCTGGAGCTGCGCAGCCGGGGGTCAGCAGGAGCTGCAGGGTGGGTAAATGGCCGCGGCAGCTGCTCGGACATCCCATCGCATGGGGTCCGGCTCTTGCGCAGCGTGGGGAAGCCACCCAAGACAGTGGGGTGGGAGAGGAGGGCAGAGTCCATCCCTTCCCACCTCCACCTGCTAGGGGAGAGGAGCCACTGCCCGCTCCTCTCGCTCCGGTGGGAGGGGGCCCTGGGGACCTGTTCCCGGCGTGCCGCAGGACCTGCCGTGCTCCTGTTGATGTTCTCTTTTGGAAAGCCCCCTGCTTTACCCTAAAGATACGTTACAGGGAGTATTTCTTGCTTGGCCTGAAGAAACAAGAGGCAAACGAGGCCCCTTGCCGCAGAGCCGGGTTTGTTCCCAGTGTGCTGGGGAAGGCTGGGGCGGGTGTCCGTGGGTGATGCTGCCTGCAGGCGCTGCTCCGGGGATCCCGCTTCCGAACGGACGCGCCCTGGTGATGCTTCCTCTGGTTATTGCTGCTCGCAGCAGCCCCGGGAGCAAGTCCCCAGGGGATGTGGGTTTGCAGTTTGGTGCGGGGGGACTGGCTGCCTTGTTCCTGCGGGGTGAGTGGCTCGGTGGGGCAGGCAGAAGGTGCTGTCAATGAGGGAACGGCTCAGGCGTGAGATCGACCTGGGGGCAGCTGAGCTCGGAGTGAGATTTGGCAGTTGTAAGGGATGCTCGGTCCACCCCTGGGTTTCCCCTCCCCAGAAGCTGCCCCGTGAGCAGTGGGATGACCGGGAGGAGCTCAGGGGAGAGGAGGAACGTGGGGCTCAGCTCGTCCCTGGGCTGACAGCGCTGCCCTTCCTTCCCCGTGATGTCCGCACGGAGCAGGGCCACGTGCGGCTCTGTTGCAACTGTCTGAGCAGGAAACGAGACGGTTTTAGCTTCTTCCCTCACCCCTTGGTTCATGGGGTGCTGATCAGGAGGGTATTGGTCATCTAACGGCCAGCCTGGGGCTCAGTCTGCCGAACACGCGTTAACCCTGCAAACTCCAGCGCTCGGGAGGGAGGGCAGGAGTGTGGCGGGGGCTTCTGAGCAGCCCCAGCAGAGCCCTGTGCAGGGCAGGTCATGCGTGGGGACACTCTGCCGTCACTCTCCCCATGCTGCGTGACGTAGCCACTGATCTGCCTCCCAAACAGACCCCCCGGCCCCGTCGAGGGGCAGCCAGAAGATGAGGTGAGAGCAGTGCGGCGGGGGTGGAGGTGATGCTCGGAGATGCGCCCATGATGCTCGACTGCGCCACGGGGGCCGGAGCACCCCGCTCTGTGGGGAGACTTGGCCCACATCAATGGGGCCAGGGCAGCAGGAGCCGTGGGGGCTGTCCCTGCCGCGCACACCGGTGATGGCAGCGGCTCCCATGTCACTTGGGACGTTTTTTCCCCTCTGAGTCATTGCACGCAGGCGTTTCGCCCATGCAATCTAGCTCTGACTCCAGCATTTATTCCACCCACGGTCCCTTTCCGCCTCCGGGCATCACAAGCACCGTACAGGCCTGTGTGGGAAAGGGATTTTTTTTAACAGACCACCCCTGGCCCACCCGACAGTGTGGTCTCTGGCTGGGTTGCGGCGATGCTCGGTGCTGGGCTGGGGAATCCCGTGCCATCGCCTTCCCTGGGCGCCGCTCGCACCAGCGTGGCGTCCGCAAGCGTTGCTAAGCAGCTGCAGATATAAATACTTTCAAACCCCAAATCTGCTGCGGCTGATACACCCCCGCAGCAAAATAACAGGCAGAAGTTCCAGAGGGGTTGTTTGTTGTGGGGGTTGCCAGGAGAGGGGTTTGGGTTTCACCCCGGGTTTCCTGCAGCCCCTCGAATCGGGCGGGTTACAGTGGGTGCTGCCTGCATGACGAGGCTGAGCCGTCCCATGTTGCACAGGATCCTCTCCAGGGCTCGCGGTACCTCCTGCACCCGATGATGGCCGTCAGCATCTGCTTGGGTTGGTGCTGGGAGGATGGTGGGGCTGGCACTGGGCACCCCACAGTGCTGCCGCTACATGGGGGTGATGGGGTGACATGGGACCTAATGCCAGCGCCGTCCTGCCCAGCCTGCACCAACAACAGCAGCGATGGTGATGCTCAGCCTCACCTCCCGGGGCGGACTGGTGCACGTCGCTGCAAGCAGACCCCTTTGGGCACAGGGGCTCCGGCAGGTCCTCTGCTGGGACGGGGGGGGGATTTTTTTCCTGGGGACCCTGGGCAGGGGTTGGGGACACACCTGGGTGGCAGGGTGGCACTGAGATGGGGACTACGGCATCCACCGGCCCATGGGGGGACAGTTGCCCAAGGGCTGTTGTGCAACTTCAGGGGACCACTGTCTCCCGGCCATGCTCACGGGGCGGCTGAAAACCCAAGAGCAGGGAGGGCCGAGGCTGACTGCGGCGGGCAGTGGGGAGGGTCGGACGGCCCCTGCGTGCACGTGTGGTGGAAGCACTGCAAAAATAATCAGCGTGAACAAGCACGTCCTGCGACACATCAGTTCCTCCCCTGGGCCCCCCTTCCCACAGCAGCTCGGAGGGGCTGGCCCAGGGCCAGGCTGGGCTTTGTGCAGGGCCCTGCAGAGTCTTGAGAGTGCTTTGGTGTGGGAACCCACCCTCCGGAGGCACCGGGAGCTGAGGGTGCTGGAGGAGCTGGGGACGGTCAGCCCCCCCGAGCAACTGCCCAAGGGGATGCTGGAGCCCCCAGCATCAGCTGGGAGCTGCTGGTCCAGGCTGGCCGGGGTGCAGGCAGCAGAGGGCAGGGAAAGCGGGCTGCAGCGGCTGGAGCAGGCACGTGGTGCCTGCACGGGGCCACCTGCAAGGCTGGCACTGCTTCCAGCCACGCGTTCACCGCCCTGCATCTGCTGCCTGCTAACTGCCTGCTTGTTTTCTTAGAAGCGAGAGCAGCGCGCGGGGCCGCCGGGGGACGGGAAGTGGCTAACCGGAGTCGAGGCAACTGCACGGGCCTCCTGCCTGCACCTTTTCCTTCAAGCCCAGCTGCAAACCCAGTCTTTCCGGAGACCACGGTGGTTATTTACCAGCGGAGCCGGCGCTGCTCCAGCAGTAGGTCCCATATGCTCCTTTCGCAGGGTCTCCAGTAAGCCCCCTCCTCCTGGGGGCGTTCGGCTCCAGCTGCGACGCCACTTGCAGAGGAGCAGATCTCCTGGCGTCCTGGGGACCCAAACGGCCGGGCTGGGGCATGGAGGGCAGAGCTTTAGCAGCGATGGCCCGTAGCCACACAGGGGCTGGCTGGCAACCGGCCACTTCCCTCCCTTGCTGCACGGAGGGCAGCCAGAAGCCTCCCTGGTGGCCACCACGGTAGGGACCAGCTCTGGGCAGGTGTTGCCGGTGCCTCCCTGTGTTCTTCCTCCATGGGAAGAAGCGATGGGGCACCTTTTGCTGGATGGAGGCGTCTCTCGAGGCTTGTGGGGAGGCAGGACAAGCACACAGGTGTCAGGGCTGCTCTCTGTGCATGGAGGCTGAGGGAGCATGTCCAGCTCCAGCTATCCAGGCTTGACATTCCTCGATGAAGTTGCCCCCACCTGGAGGGCTCTCCCCAGCCTCTGTGGGGGTAAAAAGAGTCACCAGAGTTCCCCTAAAGAAATTACAGGTTGAATTTCCCTCATTGCACCCCGCTGACCGGGTCAGCCCTGAGAAAGGCACACAAGGCGAGGTATTTCTCCACCAAAACACCACGGCAAAGAGCTGTTGCTCTTGCTGAGCTTAAAACCTAGCAGCAAGAGGGGCTCGATGTCTGACTGCAGAAAGATCTGGATCAGGACCTCAGCAGTCCCACCAAAAGTTCTCCTGCATCCCCGTGTAACCACGGCTCTCTGGTCCTCTCCGGACTGCTGAGCTCCACCAGCTCCAGCTGGTGCTTTCTCCTCCAGCAGCCAGAGGACACTGGCGTGGCGCTGCCCGGGGCTGCGTGGCCGTGGGGACGTCCGTGCCACGCTGCGTTTCAGCGGGGAACCACAGCCTTCTGCGGGAGGGAAGTCCCTGGCTGCTCAGACGGTCTGGCCGTGGTGGCGCAAGAGGCTGTGACTATTTCGGGAGATAACCTAACGCTGGGGATGCCATCTGCTGCTGTCTTTCTTTCCCGATAAGCCCTCTCACGTGTTTCGGGGGATCTTTCCACGTTTACGGGAAAGGGAGAAGTGGGGCTCTTTCAGGTCCTGACTTAAAGGCGTGTTTTCCAGCACGCTTTTTAGCTAGAGAGCTGCGTGGGGGCAGGCGCAGCTCTCGTTTGCAGGTCACGTTTCCCCTCCAAAAGCCCGGCTCATCACTCCTCACCCACCCAGACCCCAGCTCGTCCCGTGCAAGGTCCCCCCGGGGCTGGCCGGCTGGCAGCGGCGATGGGAGCGCCCGTGGAGGTCCCATCCCGGGGGGAGCGGGAAGGAGCATCAGCTCCCTGGGACCTGAGCGTGACGCCGGCTCCGGGTCCTCGTCAGCGGGTCCTGCTCCTGATGGGTTTATGTGAAACAGCCCATAGCTGTGCCGAGCAGCTCGGCTCTTGAGCCCTTCCCTGCCTGCCTGCCTGCCCTGCCTGCCTGCCAGCCCGGGGGATGCTGTCCTCAGCCCCCTCCTCTCCCCAGGGAGCTGCCAGCCCTGCCTGCGCCCAAGCCAGGTCCTGCCTGCAGGAGGTGGCAAAGCAGGCATCAGCACAGGACCTGGGAAGACCAAAGTCTCCAGCACCGGAATCCCTGCCCAAGAACAGCCCTGGTGATGCCTGTGGGGGACGCGGGACCGGCAGGACCGCAGGGCAGAGCCCGAGATGTTTTCCCGGGGGGCGCAGATCCCGATGCCCCAAACACCAACGCGGTCCCCTCTGCTGCCTTTCACCCCCTTGTCCGTGCAGCCGGTCGCAGGCTCCAGGGAGCTTCTCCATTTTGGGGACCAAGGTAGGACGGGCACGGCGGCCCTGCCTGCCTCCAGGCGTAACGAACCTAACTGTCTCTCAGCTCTTGCAACATCATCGGTCCTCGCCTTCGGCCACCACAGGCAGGAGACACCCCGCTGCGTTACGTAGGGCGGCTTTGCCTCCTCCAAGGGAGACCCGTGCTTAGGCAAGAGGGGAATGAGTGCAGGCTTTGACCACTCCTTTCTGTTGAAAAGCCTCCCCAGAAACAAACTTCCTTCCCACAACCGAAAGGGGTGATGTAGCCCGGCGTTTCCAATCCCGTAGCCTGGTGTCACCGGTCCCATCAGCTCTCCACCGTCCTTGCCCGCAGCTTCCACCGTGGAGACAGCGGACTTGAGCTGCGATGCCATGGAGGGATGTGAAGCCGCAGAGGGATCCAGCGGAGACATTCGGAGACTTGGGGTGTCACAGGTCATGGTTGTGCTGGGGGAGCCCCCCGGGTGGCCAGCCCAGCTGCTGGAGGGAAAGGCAGGATGGAGAGAGGCTGGCTGGAGCAGGGCTGCAAGGAGAGCTGAAGTTCAGGCTGAACGGCCCAGCTCCTGATTGAGGGTGACGGGAACATGGCAGCGTGGCCCTTATGGGCCAGGCAAGAGGTTAGGGGCTTCGGTAGCCATGGTGGGCGCAGGCTACCTGCACAGAAGAACGGTGCAAGGATGAAGCCAGCCAAGTTGCAATGGGTGGCGGGGTGGAGGGAGGTCTCCGTCACACACGGGGTGTTCAGAGAGCCAGGCTGAGCGTGCCTCCCCATCCTGTGCGGTGTCCGTGGAGTCCCCAGCTCCACCAGCCCTCAGCAGGGTCTCTTCCAAGGAGCAGCGAGTCTCTCCTGGACCATCTTTCCGGATGCATTAAGGCCTGTGAGCTGCATCCCTGCCCCAACCACTGCCTGAAGGACCCCCCCAGTGTGAACCCCTTCAGTGCTCAAATTCATCCCCACAGCGAGCAGCGTGGTGCCGGCTCCAACCTGTGTCCCTCCAGGCTGCCGAGAGTACCGGTGTCAACCAGAGCTGGGGGTCTTGCTTACACCCTTCGCCCTGATTTCCACCACCAGTGCCCCAAGGAAACCCCAAGGATGCTCCCCACCTCTGGGTGCCTTGGGGGAGTCCCTGGGAAGATCAGCAGTGAAGTGGCAGCCCACGGAGACAGCACGCTGTCTTCAAGAGCTACCAGGGCAGGCAGCGGACCAGGCTTGTCCAGGGTTGCCTGGAGGCTTGTGCCTTCAGACCAGGCTGCAGAACGGGGCTGGGATTTCCTCAGCAGTGGTGTAACTCCTGAAGAAGTCCCCAAGGAATCTCTGTGTGACCCCCCCATTGCCCAGAGGACAGGAGAGCTCCACAGTGTCGGTCAGCGTGGGGTGGGTGCGTTCCCCCCCCAGGGATGCCAGCATCCCCGGATGAGGGGAGACAAGCTCCTCCATGTCCTTGCTGGGGTCTCACCCAGGTGGAGATGGAGGCGGGTGCCTGCGATCAGCGGGATTTTGTGTTTCTTTCTCCTGGCCGCTCTTCCCCGCTCAACCCTCACCCCTTGTTCCTCCGTCGGGCTGGGCTCTGACTTCATCCCCCAGGTATCCAAAGAGACAATGCCGGCGGTGGTGGCCAGCACAGCATCCTGTCCCCTTGCCCCCCTGGGTCACTTCCCGAGATTGTTCTGCTCTGCTAGGACACGGGCTGGCTGCCGGCTGGCCCCGGGGACCGGGAACGGACGAGCCTCACGTGCCTCTCAGCCGGCAGTATTTCATTCAGCGGCAGAGCATGTCTGGGACACGGGATGATGGCAGGGAAAGGCTATCCCGTCTCTCTGGACTTTCTCCTGCCCTCCTGTGGTCCCCACCAGTGGCAACGTCGGGCAGCCCCAGACCGATTTCCATCCCAGCCAAAACCCTTTGGCTGATGTTGCCGAGGCCGACCCAGGTCAGGGCAAGCTCGGGGGAGAACAGAGGAACGCAGCTGATCTGGGCTGGGGCTCCCTGCTGGCTTAGCTGGCATTAACCTCATAATTAAACTAATTAAACTAATACCAGGAGGGTCCAGCCTTGCGTCACCATTCCTCTGCCACCGAGCCTGCATTCGAGCAGGGGGTTAAGCCTGCAAATAACCCTCCTCGACAAAATCACCCTGATTTTCTGCACCCAGAGGCTAGCAGTCTATTCACACAATGATCTTTGGACTTGAAATATCTTTTTTTTCCTTGTAATTCTTTATGCTTTGGTTAGTATGATGCCCCACCACACGCTCCTTTCCTCACTGTGTCCCACGAGTTTTCTTGTCCTGCCTGTCCTACCGCTGTAGGGCATGTTTAGATTTTGAAGTTCAACTCTTTTCCCGTTTTGCTGGGATATTTGATTTTTTTGGGGTGTGTTCCTTGCTATCTGCTGGCTCCCAGCTGCACGCTGGCTGTCAGTACTTGGTAGCTGTCGCTGGTAGCCGCTGCGTGGATGAAGCAGCAGCATCCTCCCTGCAGCCTCGCGCGGTCCAGAGCATCCCCTCCTTCCCGCTTGCCCTCTGCGTGGTCAGCTCCGACCTGGTTCTCCGTCCTTCTGCCCCCCACCCCGGGTCAGCACGCAGGGTCAGCAGCTCCATCCCCGCACGGTCGCGGTGTGGGGCTGGAGAAGCAGCGGGTTGCTTCCTTTCGGAGGGTGGCCTCTGGTTTTATCCCCACGCCGGGAGGGTGCGGGGCTGAGCTCTCTGCCGGCAGCAGGACAAGGCCATGCCTTCTGCAGGCGGCGGTGAGAGGCTGCACCCACCACCGGGACCCCTCCTTGGGTGCGCTCTCCACGTGGGGTGCCAGGTCCAGGGTGGCCCAGAGCATGGCAGGGACGGGTCCCGGAGCACCCAGTGCTTTGGACTGGGGTCTGCTGGGACAGGGTGGATGGGGAGATGGGGAAACTGCGGTGGCAGGAGAGGCAACGGGCAGCGGGCTCACCACAAAATGATGGCAAGGGGCAAAGTAGGGGCTGTGCAGATGACAGACGCGGGGTGCTCCCAGCTCCGCTCCCCCCCCAGCCACGTGTTTCCAGCTTCGGTTATTCCAGGGCTTCCTGTTTCCCTGAACTGAGCGGCTTCCCAGCACGCCGGGGGGGGCGGCCTTGGGGCTGCCCCTGCCTTCGTGCCACGGGTCTGACTTCCACATTCAGCCAGGGGGATTTTTTTCTTTCTTCTGGTGAAGCTCCTGGGCGAGCGGGTGTAGAAAACAAGGGGCAGGAAATCGGGGATGGGGTCTGCCTCCCCAACCCGGCGACTCTGGCCGTGGAGCGTGTCTGCAAGTACCTCCAGGCCCGGGTTTCTCTTCCATGCTCCACCATGGAGCGGGCCCAGCCGCCGCAGCAGCGCTTGTGGCTGTCAGGGTGAGCAGGACAGCGGTGGAGCGGAGCAGAGCCCTCTCCTGCCCTCTCCTCCGCGGCCCTGCAGCCCTGCTCCTCCCTCCCAACGACCATCGCTTCGCAGAAAGTCTGTTTTCTGGCGAGGTTTCCGAGTTGCACTTCCCCGTCCTGTTTGTTTCTGGTTCTTCCAGGCCTTTTGCATGCTATGCAAAGGAGAAAATAAATGCTGATTTTTTTTTTCCAGGAGGAAAAAACCCGAGAATTTAGTTCATTCAGTGGGAAAATGGTGGGGGTGTCAGTCGTGGGGACATGGGGGCTGCTCCGGGGAGTGCTGAGGGCAGGGACCTCCTCTGTGGGGCACGCGGGATTTCCCCGACCGGGGGACAGTAACTCGGAGAAGGGGAGAGAAGGGGACCAGAGAGGGACCAAGCAGGGCAGGAGCGACGCCTCGCTGCCGTGTGCGCTGGGCCTCTGGGCAGAGGACGGGTCTGTGCCATCCCCAGGGAGGGACCTGCTGCCCGCCTGCCCCTCTCCATCAGCCCCGATGCCCTGATCATGGGCTGGGGAAGAAGGTGGAAGGGCAAATCCAGCAGCCCCTGCTCCCAGGGAGGCGATGGGGGGTGCTGAGAGCACGCCCGGCTCAGCGCGTGTCTAAAGGGTGGGAGCACCACGCCGGGCACAAGGATGCGGTGGGGCTGGCTGCGTCCAGCGGAGCCGCCTGGGGCTGAGGCCGGGGGAGCTGGTGCTCACTTCTTGGCACTAATCCCTGCGGGAGCCCGGCCGAGTGGTGCGACCGCAGAGAAGATCACGTGAAGGCAGGGTTCACCTCATCGGGACTTGCGGCAGGGTCCTCCTCTTCTAAAGGCTCTTCACTTGCATGGCGTGATGCTGGTGCCATCTTCTAGGGTTGCTGTTATGGTAAAACTAAGGTGTCTCTTGTCCCACGTCCCGAAAATGGGAACGTTACCAGCCCCACCATGACATTCACCCTCTTTGCTACCTCTCCTGGCGGGACGCGGAGGTCCGAGGGTACCGGGGTGTTGGGCACCGGGTGAAGCCTTTCGATGGGGCCGTAGGGCTTCCCACGCCGTCCGAGGAGAAGCGACTGAGCAGCCATTCCTCAGGAAAGCAAACTCATCCGTGCATCTCCGTCCCGAGCAGGAGCTGGGAGCTTGCAGAGACTCCCCAGCCAGGTGAACCTCTGCTCCCGGGATGAGGGAGAGCCGGAGGCTTGGATCCTGGTCCTCTCGCACCCGCAGGGCCGTCTGCTGCCGGACTCAGCCTCTTGCTGGGAACGAGACAGGTTCTTGCTCCGCTTCCAGCAGCATCACCCCGCCGTGTCCCCAGCACGGCTCCCTGCTCCTCTGGGTCGTCTCCCACCAGGGACCAGCCACGCTTCCAGGCCCAGAGGAGAAAGCAGCCAGGTTTTGGGCCAGCCGCCATGGGAGGAGGAGAAGACAACCTCCAAGGACACCGAGGGATCACTGGGGAGCTCAGGCAAGGTGCTCCGGCCTGGTGGTGGTGGACTCTGCCCGGCCGGGCAGCTCCTGCCTGCACCATTGCTGCCCTCTAGTGCTGCCAGCACCCCCACTACTGCCTGTCCCCAGGCATACTGGTGGGACTGGTGATGGGCTGGTGGGCTCTGGTGATGGGGCTGCATGGGGGGGGCTGCCTGAAGTCTGTGTCCCAGGGACTCTGCCTGGGAATGGCCTCTGCTGGGGGCACGGCCCATAACCGCCCCGGCCGCTGCTCCAAGGAGCTTGGTGCTGCTGAGGATGCTCACGCGCCGGGAGAGGACAATCCCCATAAAAACTGGTGCCGAGTCCTCCATCACGGCGCTTGGCCCATGGAGGCAGGTGGGGAGAGGGGAAACTGAGGCACCGCGGCTCTCCCTCCCTCCCGGCTCACACAGCAGCTCAGTGCTCCGCTCCGACCGTGCCCCTGGTTTGGCACAAGGGCAGATGGGGCTTACAGGCAGCGGCCGGGCAGAGACCAGTGGGTGCAGCCGAGCTCGGGGGGGTCTGGGCTGGGGGGGAGCTGGGCTTATCCCCCAGAGCCCTGAGGTGCCCATCTGGTGGGGCTTGGGTGGGGAGAAGTGGAGGGGTGCTGGGTTTAGGATGGTCCCCCCGCAGCGGGGAGCACCCAGAGCTGCCTTTTCTCCTCCAGACTTGGGGGACGGGGAGAGCCGCCAGCCCCCCACTCTGCCACGGCTCAGGGGGGTCCGGCGCTGGCCCGGGGCCTCGCTGTCAGCGAGGGTGTCCTCTGTGGCCACACCACAAGCCAGAAGCAGACCTGGGGGTAAAAAATTGGTTTTCTGGCCTTGATCCCTTGTTTTAAACCCACCTTTCTTCCATCTTACATATTTTCTGCCCCAGGGGACCCATCCCGAGCGCAGCCGGCTCCCCTTCAGCGCAGCGGGGACAGCGGAGATGGGGGCACCGAGGTGGGCGAGCTGGTGCCGAGGGACGGGTTGTCTGTGGGCCGCGGAAAGCGCTGACGTCCTTTGTACGTTGTTAGTGGATTAACAGGGAAAAGTGTTCCTGGAGCTGGAAATGTTCCCATTCCCGTGAGCGTTTTCCCCTCACAGTCGGACTTTGGGGGGGCTGGAAGTTGCCCCGTCTTGTCCAAGGATGTGTTCTCCAGCTGGAGGCACGCAGGGAGAGAAACTCCCCCCGAGTCCTCCGCAGTGGCCAGGGGAAAGGGGGGGTGAGGGAAGGAGGGACACTTATTTTTATAAGACCGGGTGAAAAACGTCCCCTACAAGGTTTGGCAGCAGCGGTGCCCCAGCCCAGGGCCGGGCGGTGAGGGATGAGCTGAGCCTGGGGAAAAGCCAGCGATGTTTGGGTCGGGTTCCCCCCTCCTCGCCCTGCGGGGTGGGATTTTCCCAAGGGTTTCAGCGTGGGGGTCCCAGCGGGGCTCAGGGGGGAGACGGAGGGAAGAGCACCTCACCGGGACCCCTGGGACCTCCTGCGCCAGCCTGGCTGGGGGAGGCGGGGGTCAGTGATGGGGGTCAGTGATAGGAGATCAGTGATGGAGGGGTCAGTCATGGGGGTACGCGATGGGGGGGGGCAGTGATGGC